>PVIJ01007159.1:0-85265 GCA_004024925.1 Scalopus aquaticus | reverse complement strand
CTTATTTCACTGAGTATGATCCCCTCTAATTCCATCCATGTCGCTGCAAATTGCATGTGTTTATCTTCTTTCCATGCTGAATAGTATTCCATTGTGTATATGTACCACATCTTCTGGATCCAATCATCTATTTTTGGACATCTGGGTTGCTTCCATACCTTTGCTATTGTGAACAGTGCTGCAATGAACATACGGGTGCGTGTATCCTTTTGGATTAGTGTTTTTGTATCCTTTGGGTAAATTCCCTTACAGAGTTTTACAGTGTAGATGCAGTATTTTTATTCTTGGAGAATATCTGAAATCTAGTTTCTAGAAAGCTTGACTGTATCTCCCAATCCCTTTTTATATGCCTACTTCCCCATTCTTCAATCCCCCATCCCTCAGCCCTTTGGCATTTATTATTTTCACCCCAAAACCTGCTTCAGGTGAGCCATCGATCTTCAAGGAAAGTATTCAAATAACTAATTGGGTCTAAAGCTAAAAGTATAAAATAAAACAGGAAATAGCCCGTAGATATTATATGTATATTTTTTTTCTTGAAATTCTGCATAATTCTGTGTTTAAAAAAACAGGAATGATTACCCACTTTTTAATTTTATGAATTAAATCTGTGACTTAAAAAATTATTCAAAAATGTAGCATTTACTTTTTTATTGCTACCACTTTTGTCGTTAATGGGAGGGTGTTTCAGCACATTTCCCTTACAATTTGGTTAACATACTCACAATGCTGCCTTTTTCAGGTTTGACCTCTAGCCCCCAGGCCTTTCACTGAGGCTGAGAGCACCAGGATTAGGGCTCTCCCTCAAAAAGGAACTGGAAGGGCCAACTGAACCCACATAATTTTGGGAGCTGCAGAGGTAGGTGTGTGTGTGTGCGTGTGCGTGTGTGTGTGTGTGTGTGTGTGTGTAAATACGTACATATGTATGTCATATTGCTGGTCTCTGTTTCTGGGGAAAACTAATCAGTTATGTTCCCTAAGAATATTAGTGTCTGAACTAAGGCAGTGCTATTTGTCCTTCAAAGTGGAGTTTGCCTGGTCCAGACGAGAGCTGGTGAGATCATCACTGGGGATGTGGGTGAAGCAGCAGCAGATGTCCAAAGTGGAGAGAACACCAAACCTTTCTTGCTCAAAATGTTAAAGCAGCTAGGGCATTTTGATTTGAAGAAAAATAAGCAAGTTTTGTAAAACTGAATTCTGTTGTTACCCAGATTATATCTAATTAGCAGGACATACAGTCCAAGTGAACTTGTAGACAATGCATTTCATATTGACTGAACTAAGTAAATTTTTCAGTAATTACATGTGTGGTCTGATAAAGAGATAGTAATTAAATCCATGGGTAAGGGACATTGCCTGGTATGAAAATCACTACTGTTAAGTTCATTGAAATAGCTCTTCAAAGAAAAAAATGGATCTGATAATCAGAAATGTTATTCTTTAGTGAATAGTCTAAAACTCATAATTGTTCTAAAACTCCTTTTCAGTTGTTCTCAAAGTGGAGTTCTATTTTAAATAAGTAGGAGGCAAGCAGATTCATAAATCTCTGAAGGTTTTCAGAAAGATGAAAATCCAGAGAGAAGCAGTAAATAATTTGGGCAAATATAAATGTCAATAAGTATGATAATTTTTTTTATTTTGACCATAAAGTTTAATCTTAGATCAGTTACTCGCTACTAGACTGCTGAAGTAATTTGTTAAGATTCTCACGACCTAACTTTTTTCTTTTTCATTAGTGACTCCTGAGGGAAAATGAGTTTAGTAATTCTATGAATGTTGACAACAGTTTTTCTAGTATTTAATATTGACTATATTTAGAATGACAAAAACGAAAACAAAACCTGAAATTAGAGAAATATAAGCTAGTGCAAGATTGGCATCATGCTCTCACATCATGAGGACCCAGATGCGCTCTGTACTTTGCGTGCCATTTTCAATGTGAAACTTCCTTTTTGTGCCCGTGATGATTGCTTCAGTTTCTACTGTCTGATCGCATATACATTCTAGAATGCAGGAGAAGAAAGGACAAGAGAGGTCTTGGTCCTAAACTTTACACATATTTCCTACAAAGCACAACTCTTTTTCCCAGTTTCATTACCAAAACTTGCTTGGTCACACTTTGCCGTTGAGATGAAATGTGGCCTTTATTCAGGATAAACATGTACCCAACTAGTAGTTGAGGATTGTTTGGCTAAAGAAGTAGGGGAGAGTAGATAATGTAAGACAATTTGCAGCCTCTGTCACATTAGAATTAGCTCTGTTTATTTTGTTAATCAGAGGAAGTGCAGGTTATTAGAATTGCAGTGTGTTCACCATTCAGTTACATGATTATAAGACAAATATAGGCAGAAAATTAAACATCTCTTGCAGCTTGTGTAATTTGAGATCTTAAAGTTGCCTTCTATTTATAAGACAGAGTACTTTTCTCAGCTTGAATTAAATAATAAATTTGTCTTTATAAGAGACAAACATTTATGAAGCTCTAGGAAGCGTGTGAGGTTCTTGATATATTTGTCACTTTTTTTAAATTATGAGCATTCGCTAATATAGGTATTCAGCTTCTTTTATAGCTGAAGAATCCGGGGATTAGAAGAATTGTTTAAATTGTTCAAGGTAGATAGATAATAAGAAATGGAGTTGGATATTTAACCTGTGACTTTATTGTCACAAATATGCCCCCACATGTTGTTCTGTGTCTGAAGGATTCTCAGTGTCACGGGCACTGCTTTAGATTTGTTTATCTATCTTGAGATCTTCCTTGTTAAGGGTGGGGTCTGTAGCTACTGACTGAATGAATGAAATACTGAATCACTGTTTTTGTTGATGTTGTAAAATATTTTCATTCGTAGATTACCAAAGACACCTGGTGCTTTTGCTTTGTTTAATTTCTCATCCAACCCAGGTTCTGGCTAAATTTTATTGAGCAAATTAGGAATATTGCAAGTGAGAAATTCCAAATAGTTTTTATTCTTCATATGAAAAACAAAAGAAACAGGTTAATAGAAAGAAAGTAATGTCCTTATCTTTGTTTCTAAGTTCTTATTGCCCCCAAATCTATTCATATTGTGGTTTCATTTTGTCCATACCTTATGTCCCAAAACATCTGCTCTTCCTCTTTCAAAATGTTTTCTTCATCATTTACTAGCATGACTTTTAAAGACATTTAATTTAAGAAAGCACATCTAGTGCTATTTAGTGATGATTATATTTGAGTGCTGCTGTAAAGGAAATGCACTCTTTTTATGAGCCTGAAACAGACTCTCATGAAATAAGTTATAAAATAATTAGATGTGTGTTTGCCACATTCTATGCATATCAGCTTTGAGAGTAGTGTGACAGAATCTGAATAAAATTTGCCTTCAGTGTTCTTGAGATGTTTGTTGGTTGGCTACTATGATCTCTTTGTAAGCATGGCTTAAAATAATTTTTAAATTTTTATATCAACTGCATTCTGAAATTTGAATAAAAATGTGAACTATATAGATTTGCTGGTTTAAGTTATTTTTGCAGATATTTCTTCTGTTTTTAAATTCTAAATTTAAGTGAGTTTAATTATCCAGGTTCAGTCTTGGGCATTCATCAATTTAAGGTTCTCTTATGTTACCAATCCTGGTCTCCTAAGAAAAAGAAGGTTCTTACTGAAAAATTGTATCACAAACAGTATTATTCTTTTCTAAAATGTGCTTGTTGATTGTTTCCTTTCTTTGACAAATTTGAAAATAAAAACTACTGATATGACTTCAACTGTCATATGGGCTATGGTATATTTACTTTATATAAGCTCTTCATTATTATTATCATCATTTCTTCATTATCATGCCATTGTTGAGTGCTGAAAGCCCTTATGTTATTTCATTGATTATGTACTATTATTATCCAGATTTTGAAGATGATAGAACTAAGCTTTAGTAAAGTCAAATCATTTTCCAGTGGTCTCATGGCTAATAACTGACTGGGCCTGGATTTCCATTGAAACAAGTCTGAATTCTGGAACCTGCCACCAAACTATGCTATGATGCCATTTATATCAGCTCATCGATATTTACATCTGGAACTGGCCACATTTAGATAGCCCTGTGGTAGTGTTTTCTCACTGTCTTTTTTCTCCATTTTCCCTGGCCCTCTGGAATTCTGGGTCACACAGTGACCTTCTAGTGCCTTGCACTGAAGGGGGCTTGGACTAGATCTGCAGGCTCTGCGTTTGCTGTTTTCAATTTAATTAGCTGATTGTTTCAGTTTATACATTTAATGATTTGTTCACCAGTGAACTGATGTGACTATATTCTAAAAACAAGGCTTAACCTGTCCCCAGGTGAACTTATGAACAGCTGAATACCTATCTCTCACCCTCCTCACCTGCACCACTTCTTGTATACATTGTCTTCCAAGGAGTCTATACTGCATTCTGCGCTCGGGCCCCTTTTGTCACTTCAAAATTAAGTCTTGAAAAGCAAATGTAATTTTGTTATTCTTCCCTACTTCTCCCACCTCTTTGTCAAGATATTGTTTTATTATTTTTAATTGAAGTCACACTGATTGATACCATTAAATAGACTCCAAGTACAGACTAGCTTGTCAACGTTTGTATATATTGCGTTATTGTTGTCACCAAAAGTCAATTGTATGGTGATGGATGGAATGGTTGGTATATTTTTAAATATATCTGGTTTCCTAATTGTTCTATTTTTACTATGGAAATTTTGGAAAATTCAGAATGGTATGAAGAAGAGAAAAGAAATACAGAACTCAGCACTCTACCCAGCTCTCTACCCATCCAGAGGCTGCTACTAGTATGCATTTTGTTAAATTTCCTTCTTGTCTTGCTTTGTTGTATGGAAATTTCGAATGCATGAGGAATTATTTTGTTAGTAGGATACAGCCCTTTAAAACAATGGCCTGATTGTCAAGGCTTACTTACAGTCTAGATAGACAAATGTTTCCGGTCCTGGGGGCTGGGGAGGGAAGTGGGGGTCAGTGAGTATCTAAACTGGTTCCTGTTGGGGAAAATGAATGTAATGCTGCCCCCTAGGGGAAGAAAAGAGGGTTGCTCAGAGGTCAAGACTTGGAGAGAGGATTAGAGTGAGACATAGGGAAGGATAGCTAGTTCAGGTAGGAGTGGTCTTTCCAGAAATTCTAACACAAAGAGACTGGAAGCAGGGACCGGTCACAGACAGAGGGAATGGGAGATGAGATGAGTGATGGTGGAAGGAAACAGGAGATCCCAAGAGACCTGCACTTCAAAGGGCCAGCAAGCTCCTGGCTCCAGAAGGGGCTATGCAAATAACGAGATGACCAGCCAGAACACTTGGAAGCTCCACCTAAAGCCTAGGCCAACTCAGATTCTTTCTGAGCCTTGAAAGCAACTGATGTGGGCTTTTTGTTTGCCATTAATAACGGCTAACATTTCTTGAGGATGTGTCCAGTACTGGCTAATCTTTTTTTCTGATGTTTTCTGGTGTAATCCTTATAACAAGTCAGTAACTGTTAGGATCTTCATTTTGCAGCTAAGGAGTCAGAGTCCTGGAGAAGTTGGTGGCTTCACCTAAGGCCACTTGGGCAACTAAAGGAAAAGGAATTACAGTGCAGGGATTGTCTGATTTCAGAGTTCTTATTCTTAAATACCACATAGAATATGATTTAGTCTTTTGTCTGAGGTTTACGGTGGGATTCTACTCTATGAGAGACTGTTGTATGTGTGTATGTATTGGGAGAGTGTTTTCTGGAGGTCTTAGAATTAATGTGTAACTATGTGTAAAATCAGATATTCAAACCATCTCTTGATTTTGATGTATTCTGAGCTCTTGATGCTATAAAATTTTTCTTGAGCTGAATCTTGAGTTTATTCACATAGAATGTAAATCATATAACAATACTATGTCAATTGTCACAAACTCTATAGGAGTTAAAATTCAGTATTTTAGTGAATTACGGCCTGTAGTAACAGTAATTTTGATGCTTTATCTAGTGACATGAAGACATGGCCATAAAATCTCAAGGCCATTTTATTTTATTTAATAGGATAATTCTGCATTTTATGGAATTATGGACTGGGGATACTTGCATTTAAAAAAAACAGCCTTTTCTGGGATATCATTCACATGCCATAGAATTCATTCATTTAAAATAGACAGTTGAGTGATTTTTAGTATAGCTACAGATATGTGCAACCATTACCATAGTCAACTTTGAACCATTTTCATTACCTCAGAAAGAAATTCTGCACTCTTCACCACCACCTCCACAAGTTTCCCTTGCTCCCAATTTTAAGCAACGACTAAGCTACTTTCTATAGATTTTTCTCTGTCTGGATTTTCATATGGATAAGTCATAAAATATGTGGATTTTTGTGACTGACTTCATCTATTTAACATAATGATTCTTAAATCCAGTTGCTTTTTGTATTATATTTTATATTTGTATTTTACTCTGTGAGAGCTATTCCAATAAACACAAGTTTGCTACCTATATAAACTAAATTCAAACTTGTGTTTATTGGAACAGCTCTCACAGAGTAAAACCTCCCAGACTGCTAGGTTCAAATGAAAACTTCCTGCTTTCCATGCCTTCAGATTTGTTGACCTCTTCTTTAATAGTTCTCGAATACTATTTTGATACGCTCAAGTAATATGAGGCATTCTTAAGACAGTGAATATTATTGAAACATTAACTGTAAAATAATTGTATTCCTTAGGCACATCTTATGTGAAAAACATTTAACTATTTATTAGAATATGAAACTATTTCAAAGTTTCCTCTATGGCATACATTTATTTTTTGTTAATATGAGAATTTGAATAGAGATAATAAAATCAATTTCATTAATCCATGAAGTCTAAACAGTAACTGGGAAGAAGGAACATGTATTCATTCCTATCTAGGATGGATGTTTTATCTTCACCCCTTCTTTCCATTTCCACTCTGTCGGAATGAACAAACCATTGTTTTCATTGAGTATATTTACTAATTGCAGATATTCGGAGGGCTGCTGGCAATAGAAGGGGCAAGCTTTTTGTAGGATTTTTTTCTAAGTGATCAAATAACAAAAGTAAGTAGTGAAGACAGCAGACTGATGACATCAATCGCAAATATAATTTGAAAACCCTTCATACAGCCCTGACATGTGGTAGATACGATACTTTAATAAGACTGTCACTCAACAACCCTAGACATCAGCTCCATGTGCCTCCTGCAGGTCCCTTCTTGCTCTCCATCCTTATTTCTTCCTTCTCCCGCCTCCTCTCCAGCTTCTTCTCTTCCCTGCTCAGCTCCACCCTCCCTGGGGGTAGAACCTGGGAGGGAACCTGGAGCCTCCCCTTTTCCTGGGAACCACCATTACTGTCCTTACATATAGCCTAGGTAGATAATAGGCTTTGCCATTTAGGTTCCTGTAAGTACATTCTCTGACATTTGCACAATGATGAGGTCACGTACTGATGCATTTCTCAGAATGGATCCTTGTCATTAAGTGACACATGACTGTAAACAAATATGTCCTCTGTGAGCTGGTACATATCAAGGGGATACTATTCCCTCACTACAGAAACAGAAAAATAGATTGTTAAAAGTTTTAACATTTACTCTTAGATGTAATTAAATTCCATCATGATATTCATGGTAAGTGATTTCAGATCAAGTCAACAATAATGATGCGAATCACAAAATCTTAGATAAAGACAGCTAAGAAAATTTTTGGTTCTAAAATTCTTATTTTTTGGCAATATTTTAGGAAACAGAGTTCTTTAGGAACAATAAGGTCAAAAAGTTGTTTATTTAAGACTCAAATGAGTATCTCAGCATAAAGGCTAATATTGTTCTATTTAGATATTCAAAATAGACACTGTTAATTTATTTCTGCAGAAAATTCTAGTCAAGATATTCTGATTCATGTAATAAATTAGATCACATGAGTAACTGAATCATAGAGGAGAAGAGGAGAATATAGAATTAGACCAAACAATTTATCCTGTTTGGAGTACATTTATATCTACTACAGAAACGTTGTTCAGCTAACGCTAAATAAGCTATTTATTTTTATCTTTACATTTGGCACTCTATAAGAACAGAAATAATCTATATATTTTAAGGTACATCCCAAAGTGATAATATCCTGAACAACTAAACAGCTGGTCAAACGAACACAAGGTTTAACTAAAATTTAAGTTTTTAATTCAGAAGATCATCAGTTACCATTGTTACTGCTTTCTGCTTTAAACATCTGGATCACATAGAAAAATATCATGTTAACATTTTGATGAATAAGGAATTGTTGTTAGACATAGTCTAGAATTAAAACTTAAGTAGTAGCATGCACCTGAATCTTAAAGAAAGAAACCACTAATTATTTCTCCATAATTAGCTTAATAACAGCAATGATATTCTTTATTAGTTACACTATCACATACCCATTTAAGTTAGTACACTTCCTTCTCTTTGAGAAAATATTAAAGCATTCAGGGGCCTCCCTGGTGGTGCAGTGGGTTAAATCTCAGCACTATGAAGCTATCAGCAGCATGAGTTCGATTTCTAACCAGGGAGCTTCCCTCATGGCACAGCAGACCTCTCCTGTCTTGTCCACTGCTCCCCTCGGCAGTATATTTCAGTATGCTTGTTCTGCTTCCCACTCTGTCTCTGGTGAGTCTTCTCACCCCCACCCCACACCTCTGGCCTACACACCAGCTCTTGTATGCACCAATAAATAAATCTTTAAAAAAATATCAAAGCATTCAACAGTAGATTTGATTAAATCAATGTGATCTCTGCTAGGAAAGAAATACATGTAGTTTTCCAGTGTCTTTTTCGATTTAACAATGTGTTCTTATTAACTGCAGAATCAGAGGGGGATAATATGGAAATTTAGTATATATTTTAATCCAAAGTGACCTGAACATCTGCATTCATTTTTTCCAATGTGTTCCATAGAGCTCTCGAATATCAGTTCATAGCCAGTTCCAGTCATACATACCCAGATTCACTTGCACAGAAAAAGACAGGAACTCCTCCGCTCTTTTGCTCTGACTCACTAATTTATCTCTTTTTATGATTGACTTGTATTTTATTTCAATTGACGCAAAAAATAGGAAATATTAAGCCACTTTACAATTATGATTTTGCTGAGTAGATTTTAAAGATCTTGTTGACACTTGACTTAGATAAAAGAGCAAAATGTCAGAATCATGGTGAGAAATACGCTCACGACTCTTTCCCACTAGGGCCATCTCCACCATACTCCACTGCATCTTCCCACTCTAAACATTCTTTTCAATAGGCAGTTCATTTACGTCATCACATCATAAACTTGTAAACTACCCAACAGAAGGCAGTATTCACAGGCAAAAATCCAAAAAAAGCCACAGTCCCTCAGCAAAAATTGGCCAACAGTTTTGAGTATGAGACAGTGTCTGAGATGATCTGCATTCATGGTCTAGTGATCTACAGTGATGCTCCAATGAGGTGAACCAGGATGAATCCACCTGATTATGACCTTGAGCAAGTTACTTAACGTTGGTGATACTATTGTTTGAACTATTAGTAGGTGATACTAATACTTGGTGATACTACTATCAAATACTACTTTGAGGTATTATTATCTCTGTGAAGTTTATAAACTCATATGCAATGTGTTTGGCACAGGTGCCAAATATCAATTATGGTTGATACTATTATCATTTTAATGCTCTTTGATATATATGAACAGCAGAAGGGAAAGGATCGTCACATTGTATACACACACATTTTACATATACTCTCTACACACACCTGTACTTAGTCTCTAAAATGCTTTATCTAGAAAATGATACATTTGTCTTTTATGAAGACTGCATACATTTTTGGTAAATTCAACCATTTTATCTAAATATAGTCTTGGTGTAGAAACAACCAGAATTTTTTCCTTGATTTTGCTTTTAGTTATCTAATTAATTTATACATTGGACCTCCCCAGGTACAATTAATTCAAATTATAGTGAGAAATTTAATGTGTCCTTTCAGTGACTCATTAATTAAACATGAATATGTATTAGTTTTGCGCTTTAGAATTTGGCATGGCGGATGTTGGCTTATATTGGGAATAGAAGTACAGCTTCACCTGTTCTTAATTTGATTTAGAATTTATTAGGGGTTGTTGAATAAAATTTTTCTACACTTTAAGATGGAATTAAGATAGAAAGTACAATAAACATAAATCTCTACTTTACAAAATGATGAAGTCTTAATTATATAGCATAACAACCATCTATTGATTGAAATCTCTGGGAGATTTCATCCATTTATAAACATGCTCTCATTTCTTTTTTGCAAGGTTGTTGTGATTGTTCCCTCATGAGGCACTTAAGAACCGGAGAGATTAGCTCACCCAAGAACATGCAGTTTATAAATCATAAAATTAGAATTCCTATCCATTTTGTGTTATTACAGCTCGAAGTATTTTCACTTCACCTTTCTTTAATATAACTCACTTTCTTTACTCTTTTACTTAAAAGTGAACCTAGAACTCAAAACATGGAGATTGTTTTGCAAGAGAATAGTTTGATATTTTGGACACAATTTTGGAATCATAGATAAAACATATTGAATAAAAATAAAGTTACAATGTAAAGTTCATCATCATTTAATGAAATCTGCTACAGGTCCTATTTGGTGGTAGAGAGTAACATACTGTATATATTAATTATAGCATGGTCTGTAGTGCTCGTAAATATCCTTAGACTAAAATTCCCTGTACTTAAACTTGTACTGCCTTAAACTAATGTGGTGGGTAAAATAACATTTGGAAAACATTTAAAGCTATTTCATCTGTTTATATTTTAGGGTTGTTTCAGATTTCTTTAGGTGGCATATATATTTTAAAGCATTTTAAGGGCCGTTGAGAATATTTTTTTCTCATAGTACTTCTTTCTGTAGAAGACAGCATTGAAATCCTTGCTTTTGGACTGCTTGAAGATATGATATCAAGTTTTGCCTTATAATTAAAAATAACTATATCTCAAAAATACAGTATCTCCCTCTCTAAGGGCTTCATTCTGTTTATATCTTTCTTTACCTTCTTTTTTACTTTTTTTTTCTTTTTTCTGGCTCATTCTTCAAAATGAGAATAGCAAAGTGGATTTGGGAACAGTCTATATCACAGTGGAGAAAAGTAACATTTCCTCACATTGGCTATGTAGGAGAAGGCTGTATGTGGGATAATTTTGTTTATAGAAATCTATAGGGGGGCTTCCCTGGTGGCGCAGCGGTTAAGTGCTGCTGCACTGTGGAGCGGTAGGCAGTGGTGATGCAAGTTCAATGCCCAGTGGGGGAGATTCCCACATGGCGTGGCAGACCTCTCCTGCCTTGCCCGCTGCTCCCCTCAGCAGTGTATTTCTGATCTGCCTGTTCTGCTCCCCACTCTGTCTCTGGTGAGCCTTCTCACCACTCCATGCCTCTGGCCTGTACCCCAGCTTAAGTAAATAAATCTTTAAAAAAAAATTCTAGAAGTCTGTAGGGCTTTGAAATGATTGTTATTGTTTTCTGTGAATCGTTTGGAACTGGTTTCCTCTTCCATCTTCTATTGATTTCCCTTGTCTTTCATATCACAACTTTGGTCAGCATAGGTAATGGAACCTTGAGCAAACCATTTAGCTCTAAAGATAAGGCTCCTTTTCTGTAAAATGGGGTTACCTCATCATAGTCTTTTTTGTTGTTGCTGTTGAGAATGAAAAGTGATATTCACCTGTAAAGTACTGGGACTCATTGAAAACATATATATTAGTTATTTTCTATAGAAGCCATTGATTTACTGGGTAGAGACAGACCAATGTCAAAGTCCCATATTTTAGATTCCTCATCCATTTTTTGAAATATGCTAACTTAGTAATGTGATTTAATTCTGTATGTAGTCTGCTTTGCAAACCAGCAATATGTTTATGGAGATTGGAACAAATATTATGTGCACAGCAAATACTTGACTGTTCAGAGCTTGAATATCCAGTGTCTAGATTACATCAGTTTTGTTAAACCAGGATGTCCTTTGGCCGTTTGACTTCTCATCAAGCTATCAGAACATGAATGGTAGAAAGGAAAGCAGATAAAGCAAAATTCAATTTATTTTTGCCACTTTTAAAAGAAAATACTTAATACTTTCAGGAGATTTCAGTTTTGGGGTAATGAAAGGTTTCTCTTTTATGGGATGTTGGGGGTGAATCTGGCAGTGAATTAATTAAGTTAGGTAATTTGTAGTCTACCAATTATGCAGATAGTTGTGAGTTTCCTGCATACGTTGAAACTTAATTTGTACTTTACTGTCTAAGTCTTTAAGTTTGAATCAATTCTGCCTCAGAGTGTCATTGTCTAGATAAAATTCACCTTTGGAAAGGCATTCACTTTTGTAAACCTACCTGAAGTTTACTATTATCTTCCTAAATCAAAGACACAATTGTAGTAAAATTTACAGCAGGTAATTATTGTTTTTAGTGGTTTTTTATCATTGCAATGTTAAAGTTGGAATAAATATTATTGGTTGACGTGGTGACAACAATATTATGGTAACAATGCTCCTAACATTATTGTAACATTAATATCTCCCATGGCTAGTATTCCATTAATCTGGTAGTCTGTTTTCTGTAAAACTGAATTCCGGCTTTTCTCCTATAGGATTAAATGATTAAAAAATGTCGAATTAAAACTTACCTTACTGCTTGTTTATAACGCAAATTCCTGCATTTTTATTTTGTTTTTGTTACAACTCAACCTCCCACTTTAAGAAAAGGAAGTTTGATGAAGTGTAGAATTTTTTTGTGATATCAAAACTGAATATTGGTTTTATAAATTATTGGGTGAATGTGAAAAAGTAAATAGTACCGAATTGAATCTACATAAAACAGTAAATTATATTTAACAGACTTAATTGAAGAAATGGAACGTTTTATAATTTGTAGTCATGTACATTTCATATGTGTCCTGGTTGTGTGTTTATCTGTATGTGTATACTTGTATGTAGATGTAGTTACATATTATGTGTATGCACACACACAGGTATACATACATATTAACTCTATAGCTAAATATTTGTGCATATGTATCTAGGTTTGTGTACACTTTTAAAACTATATCTAAAAAATAAATAATTATGTAGATATATAATGTTTTATTGCAAAAAATATTAGTTTATGGAATTTGATAAATCTGGATTTCAACTGTGTCTTGACCCTTACTGCTTGTACCAATATGATTTTTTTCATTTTTTGAGCCCCAATGTCTCATAATGCATATCAAAATGAATGTCTGTGAAAAGTAAATGAAACAATATAAAATGTGTCAGGCACAGATCCTAGGACTTATAAGCCTTTCTGAATTAATTGACCTTCCCCTAAGAGTAAAAAAAATACAAAATTTGTTTGAGTCTTAAAAGGTGATAGAGCACATTGTTAAATATAAGACGAGAATGATAGACAAAACTTCCAAAACCATGTGCTTAGTTCAAATTAGAAAGCATTTTTATATTGTTTTATAATAATCCTCTAAATAATGTAGATTTTAGAACAATTAAGAAACTAACACTCTCCACTTTATATATTTCACTGGTCCAACCTTTGAACAGAATGGGAAGGTTGGATAAAATATGAAATTATTCATTTAAATAATCCAATGGCCAGGAATATATTTCACATATGGATAACACATTATGAATTTTCAGTCAGTGACTTTTTCAATGTGATACATATTTGGAAAGTAAATAATGAGAAGACTCATTCTTGTCTGGGAAAAATTACTCCAGTTATACATATCCTAAGTTGAATTTTTGTTTTAGCTACTTAACTGCAAGGCTAGTGTGGAGAGAGAAGCTCCTAGAAGCCAACCAATGAGCACGGTGGCTTTGGGGCCATAGTCCTAGAAGTTGGCAGCCCCGCTTCTCTCCACCCAGTCTTCACGAACAGTCACTCCCCTCCACCCCAAAGAAAACCAGTGGAACACTCACTGGAATTAAAAATAATATGTTTGCTCTACCAGTGTAAGAGTTCCCAGACCACCTCTGTCTGTTCACTTCTTAAGATCCTTATATGTTATGATTTCGTTGTCATTACCACTTTCAAGGTAACTCCAAATGACCAATAACTAACATTCTGCTTATATCAATGGTTAAAATGCCAGCATATTTTAAAGCTTCGACGATCTAAAGAAGAAAAAAAAAGTGATCTTGGTGATAAAATTAACTATGTTTCATGTTAATTTGAGGGTTCTGAAGTCACATGACCTGGGTTCAAATTCCTCTTCAACCACTATTTCCTATGAGTCTTTTAACATTTTAGCTTCTCTGTGCTTGAGTACTCTACCAAATGGGTAAAATAAAACCGCTGACCTCATATTGGTTGTAAGAATCTTGAAAGATTTAAATGACAAACACATGTAAGCCACTTAGCAGGGTGAAGTTTCGATAAGAATTAGTTGTTGCTAACTATTATTATTATGTGTATTGTCATATTGCATAGAAACAAATTTATGAATGTGCTTGAATGCTAAAATTCGTTCACATTCTTAATACCGTAGTCTTTTTTTTTAACCAAAAATGATATTATTGTGCAAGTGTCTTTAAATGGAAGATAGGGAAGAAATAAGAACACAAGTCTTCTCCTTTTCACATTTTTTTTCACTCAAACAGTGAAGTTTTATATAGTACTTGAGTTCTCAATAAAGCACCAGAAATAAGTTGACTGCTGTTTATTATCTGGACACAGATTGTCCTGATTGCTTCAGTTCATCTAGGAATGCAAATTATTCAACATTGTTCACTAAATTAGACTTCAGGATCCAAGCATCAGTAGGAAAATATTTTCTGATTAGCTTAACCAAAATCTATATTATTGTAATAAAAACTTGTAAGGCTGCCATATAAAGAAACAAATCAGTCATTATTGATAGGGAAAATGAGACATTTCGCAAACCTTTATTTTTATTTAGGCGCAATTAACTTACATTAAAGGGACAGTTAAAAGGATAGCCTGCTTAGAACGGCTTTGCATTTTTTATTTTTCCTCCTCCTGATACTCACTGGACCTTCTAGCTCCTTTCTGTTTGCTAAACAAATAGCAGAGCTTATGTTCTTGGCTGAATCCAAACATTATTTTATGAATCATTTTGGCAAATCTGGAAAGAGATACTTTTTCAGAAATCACAGAAATGACACAAATACAAAATGTTAAAAATCTATCAGTTGAAAATTCAATCAGTTGTTCACTGGTGCCAGTAGAGAACTAGTGCCCTTATATCTTTTTATGTATTTCTATATTTTTAGAATGTTGACTGTTTTTCGTTGATACTCCTTCCCTTGTGGTTACAAGATGGTTAATTATATCTTATTTTAGGCAGGAAAAAAGAATAGTAACTGCTCTTTCCTCCCAAAGATTTGTTTTGATTGAAGATAAAAGACTCTTCTTGGAAATTTCCCCCTATGTTTCATTAGCCAGGTATGGATCATTTTCATACCCCAAACCAGTGACTGGCCAAGGGAAATGACTGCTAAGCAGATAAAGGACAGTGTCTGTTACACTTCTCTTTGACTGGTAAGGAAACCAAAATCTGTCTACACAAGACTAAATCAGGGTCTCACAACTGCAGAAAGAAGTAAATTGTCTGATTCTGGTGGCTTCAACCCTGCTAATACTTCCCCTCCATTAATCAATCAACCCTTCATTGAAATTCTCTCTGGAACTGAGTAATGATACCTGAATGTCAATTTTAATTACCTCTAGGACATAGTTAGAAGTATATAGTATATTGATAAATAAATCATCACACTAGGTGTCTGGGGAAAAAAAAACTTTGTAAAGAGGTATTTCTATTTCTTAGCTCAGTAGGGAAATAGATGTGGATTTAAATTGATCAGAAAACATCTTGAAACATACTGTTTTCTTTTGTGCAGCTACTGTATATTCTTCTGTCTGCTATTTTCATGGTAACAATCACAAGTTGGATGCTCTTTTTAGCTATAACTGGGCGATGTTGAATAGGCCAGCTGAGAGCTATTTTGCAAGAAAATTTAACAATCACTGTGCAGGAGTGGATATTGGTTTATGGCACATCCGTTCTGGTTTCTGCCTTGTTAAACACTTTAAAAGCAGTCCCAGTTTACTTAGCTTCTCTTTCTGACACTCTGGAAACTATAGGTTTTATGCATCTGTACAGTTGGTGGTGAACAAAGCCCAGCTAATCTTAATTGTATGTTTCATTGTAGAGAGGACTGTCTGGACACTTTTTAATAACTTTGATTTTGTTTCTTCAGATGATGAAAAAGATGCTGGTTCATTATAATACAGATTTCTAATTTGATGTGTGGATAGATCTTTCCAGAACTTTTTCAAAGGGACATTTAATGGTTTAGAGAAAGAATACAAAATTTGGCTTCATCCATTATTGTCAATTCTGGTGGAAGCTGTAGTGGTGAACAAGTCAACTTTGTATTTCACATTAGGAAAATTTAAGTGTAATTGCTATTAGAATGAAGTACTTAATTAGATGCCGTATTTGAGCACAACATCCGCTGTTTCCTTCTCTGAGACTGTCAAACCCTACTGAAAACATTGAAGTTGTTTCCAATATTTACTTGATGTAAAAATGAATGTGCAGAGAGTCAATATACTTATGATTATAAAAATAAATACATTCTGTATAAGGTATTATTTACTCTAAATTTCACAGTATTATTTACTGTAAATGTAATATTCAATTAGAACAGTTAATTAAAAGACAGAAAAGTCAGAGATGGGTTGCATAGTCTTTCACAAAAATATTTGCTTTCTCTGATTTTAATTCTTATACTTGATGTTTTCTCTGGACCTGAAAAAGACTTTTGAAATACTGATGATTAAACAGATTCCTAGATAGCATTTCTAAACTTGCAAGCCAGAGTTTAGCTAGATAAAGCTAGAACCTTTAGGCAAGAGACGGTTTTTAGATTAATAAAAATCAGGATTTGCTACTCCACTTAACTAAAGGCTATACCAGTTGCAATATTCAGAAAACCCAAGAATAGAACTGATTTTGTCATGGGTAAAATATTTCTGGAAACACATCCTACTTGTCACACTTCTCACAATGTACTTTTGCTTGATTTTATATAATTAATAAAATCCCTCAAAGTTTAGTGATGTCAGTTCCACCTGACCTCACCCCCCAATGAATGCAAAATTATGTATATCTTATTTCAGGGATTTTAATGTAGGTAGGATCTCCTAGTCATATTGAGGAGGTCTCCATGGTCCCCCCCACATCCCTTCTTGCTCATTTCAGTATTATTCTAAGCAAAACATAATTAAATGATGTGCCTGAGTTCCCTCCATCAAATAAGGGAAGTAAAATCACTGTGCAATTGGAAACATATCAAGGATATCTTATAAAGAATTCAATGTGGCACTAAATTTATTGGCATGAGAAAGAAAGACTTGATTTGGGACAAATTAAAGGGCAAGACAGAGGAAAATACAATTAGTCATTTTTAATTAATGGATTAAATTCATTCACAACTGAGGTACACAAAAAAATGGAACTTACCAATAATTAGACTTACCAATAATTAGACAGGTAGATTGTGTATGGGTATCTGTAACAAAGCATCATCCCAGTAAGAAAAAATACTGTCCTGAGATGCACCTCTCCCCTTTTCCTCAGTCTTTATTTTGGATCAGTTACCACTTTCACCTATCAATTTCTATTACAATCCTTTGAAAATTAGCATAAAAAATATTATCTTTTACAAACATTCTTTTTTTTTAATATATATTTTTATTGTTAGTTATGTCTTTTACATTTTGTATTCCCCTTGGTGGTGGTAACCCACCACCAATTCACCCGTGATCCATCTTCGTGGTCCCTTGTGTCCTTTTCTACTCCATTTTGTGCCCTTATCCTCCCCTCCCTTCCCCCCCCCACCCGCTGAGTGTCTCCCTCCTATTTGGTTTCCTTATAGTCCTGTTATAAGTGAAACCATTTGATATTTTTCTCTTTCTTTCTGACTTATTTCACTGAGTATGATCCCCTCTAATTCCATCCATGTCGCTGCAAATTGCATGTGTTTATCTTCTTTGAATGCTGAATAGTATTCCATTGTGTATATGTACCACATCTTCTTGATCCAATCATCTATTTTTGGACATCTGGATTGCTTCCTTACCTTTGCTATACAAACATTCTTTTACTTTGCATTGTTCACTCTGGAAAGCCCATTGCATTTAGTGGATAAAATATTTTCATAATCATTCAAAAGTGTTTTTGTTTTGAAATGGTTTATCATCTCCTTGAATGGAGCCTAGAGAGCTTCAGAAAACCTGTTCTGTTTTAGAAAACATTTAGATGATTTCATTACATGCAGAGTAAATGTAGATAA
The DNA here is from genome assembly GCA_004024925.1 of Scalopus aquaticus. NCBI lineage: Eukaryota > Metazoa > Chordata > Mammalia > Eulipotyphla > Talpidae > Scalopus > Scalopus aquaticus. The sequence continues at coordinate 66,913 of PVIJ01007159.1, read as the reverse complement.
AATGCATAATGCTATTTATTTTCAAGATGTTTTCCAATTTAAGTAAGAATTTCCATTTTAAAGATTGTCTGGTAGAGAACGCTTCTATGATTTAAACAAGTTTACATGCCCTGAACAGCGCTCTTTGTGAAACTCTTACATGATTTCCTTTCCAGGGTTATCAGGTATGCTGTTGCCTCTTAAGAAAGAAAGGGAACTACCTTTCCTGGGAGGGTATGATGTACGGTTACTTTGTACTCATCAAATTATCTCTTTCTCATCTTGTGAAGTAGGGATTTATTAATTCTAGCCCACTTAACTCCTGCACATGGCTTTATAGATACTAAATAAAAGAACTCAACTTAACATCTCAATTTAAATTGAGAACTCAATTTTAAGTTCTCATCCCAAAGCCACACACCACTCAGTATAGTATATTGCCAGTGAGATTAAATTGATCAAATTGAATAAATATACTTTTTAACATAATGAATTATGGGTTAATGGCACATGAAATTTCTGCTTATTAAGAGCATATGTTCTAGTTTTTGCTCTACTGTGAAATTATAGAATTTGTTTATAAAAGTATCTATAACAAAATAAGATTGAGTTATATACCAACTTTGCTCTTATAACTGTTCCTAATTTACTGTGAGCTTGCCAAGCTATAACCTGTTATGAACAAAAATGTCTCCTAGACCATTTGGAACCTTGCTTATAATGACTGTCTGCATCTATTCTATCTACTTCTATTTTTCAACATCGGGAATTAAATGTAGATTTAGGCCAGTGCCAGGAATATAATATAATATACTTAAGTAATGTTGAATTTCTGCTCTCAATAAACTCAGGATTTAGAGTGAAGTAAACACCGTAGTGGCTCTAACCCTTTTGGCCATGTTGAGTCACAGCCATCTTGTACTTTTCCTACATAACCTCTTCTTTTAAAAGTCCTATGGCATTGTGCCTCCCCGGTGGCGCAGCGGTTGAGCGCTGTGCTGTGGAGCTGTCGGCAGCGGTGACCCGAGTTCGACGCCCAGCCGGGGAGAATCCCACATGGTGGGGCAGACCTCTCCTGCCTCGCCTGCTGCTCCCCTCAGCAGTGTACTTCTGATCTGCCTGTTCTGCTCCCCAGTCTGTCTCTGGTGAACCCTCTCGCCGCCCCACGCCTCTGGCCTGTACCCCAGCTTGTATGTATAAATAAAATAAAACCTTAAAAAAATAAATAAAAGCCCTATGGAATGACTAAAATTGCTTTTTAAAATACTATTAAAATTAATTCAACTTGCAGGGATTTTGAAACTCTAGCAGGTACTATTTGAGAGAGCTGAGTTGTCACAAAGAGTTAAAATGATTTTTTTTTAAGATTTATTTATTTATACATACAAGCTGGGGTACAGGCCAGAGGCGGGGGTCGGCGAGAGGGTTCACCAGAGACAGAGTGGGGAGCAGGACAGGCAGATCAGAGATACACTGCTGAGGGGAGCAGCGGGCGAGGCAGGAGAGGTCTGCCCCACCATGTGGGATTCTCCCCAGCCGGGCATGAACTCGCATCGCGCGCTGCCGACAGCTCCACAGCGCAGCGCTCAACCGCTGTGCCACAAGGGAGGCCGAGTTAAAATGATTTTAAAAGACCCACACATTTATTTGTAAGAGGTAGCGTGGAATAGTGAGAATTACCCTACAGGGGAAATAATGAAGCCCAGGCCCTACTGCTGTTGCCTTTTCCAGAAACCAGAGGTTTGAGTTTATGAAGGTAAGTATGGGAATAAGAAGGTTCCTGTGTCCAGACATTTACAAGATTCTTACAAAGGGCATATGCGATGTCATAGACACGCCTTGAGATAGTGAGGGTTTGGATTCCAGACTACTGCAATCAAGTGAATATTGCCATAAAGGATGTCATACCAATTTTTTTGGTTTCCCAGTCTATATTAAAGTTATATTTATACTATAGTAAGTATATAATAGCAATTTATTTTCTAAAAATCAAAGTTTATATCTTAATTTAAAAATACTTTATGCTAAAAACTACTGTCATCTGAGCCTTCTTTGCTGTGTAGGGTCTTGCTTCAGTGTTGAGGGCTTCTGCCTGGCCAGGGTGGTAGTTTCTGAAGGTTGGAGTTGTCGTGGCAGTTTCTTAAAATAGGACAACAATGAAGTTCACCATAATGTAGGAATCCTCCTTTCACAAAAGATTTCTCTGCTTGCATTGCTGTTTGATAGTATTTTACCAACAGCAGAACTTTCAAATTTATGTCAGTCCTCTCAAATCCTGCCACTGTTTTATCAATGATGTTTATGTAATATTTTAAATCCTTTTTAGTCATTTCAACAATATTCACTGTCTGCATCAGAAATAAATTCCATCTAAAGAAACCACTTTCTTCATCTATAAGAAGCAGCTCCTTTTCCATTAAATTTTGTCATGAATTGCAGCTATTCAATCATATATTTAGACTCAATTTCTAATTTCATTCTCCTGCTATTTCCACATTTGCATTTACTTCCTCCACCAAAGACTTGAATCCCTCAAATTCATGCATGGAAGTTGGAATCAACTTTTTCCAAATTCCTTTCAGTGCAATTTTCAGACCTCCTCCCATAAAACAAGTGTTCTCAGTGGCATGTGGAATGGTGAATCCTTTCATCATTTCAATTTTCTTTGCCCAAATCCATCAGAGGAATCGCTATCTGTGGCAGCTATAGCCTTCTGAAGTGTGTTTCTTACATAATAACAAAGTTGAAATGACTCTTGATCCATGGGTTGCAGGATGAATTTTGCCTTAATGGGCATAAAAACAACAATAATCTCCTTGTAAATCCCTGTCAGAGCTCTGGCGACCAGTTGCATTGTTAGTGAGCTATAATGTGTTGAAAGGAATCTTTTTTCTTCTGAGCAGTAGGTCTCAACAGTGAGCTTAAAATATTCAGTCAACCATGTTGTAAACAGATGTGCTGTCATCCAGCCTTTGTTGTTCCCTTTACAGGGCAGAGTAGATTTAGCATAATTCTTTAGGACCCCAGGATTTTTGGAATAGTAAATGAGCATTGGCTTCAGCTTCAAGCCACCAGCTGCTCTAGCTCCTAACTAGAGAGTCAGCTTATCCTTTGAAGCTTGGAAGCCAAGCATTGACTTCCCTCTAGCTTTAAAAATCCTAGATGACATCTTCCATTTTAAGGCAGGTTCCTCTACATTGAAAATCTGTTTAGTGTAACCACCTTCATGTGTGATCAGTAACTAGATCGTCTGTATAACTTGCTTTAGGTTCCTACATCAGTACCTCCTTTTCACCTTGCACCTTTGGGTTTGGAATTGACTTCTTTCTTCAAACTGCGTCAGTCAATCTCTAACTTCAAACTTTTCCTGTGCAGTTTCCCCATCTTTCTCAAGCTTCATAAAATTAATAGCAGTTAGAGTCCTGCTCTGAATTAGACTTTGGCTTAATGGAGTGTTGTGGCTGGTTTGATCTATCTGAATGGCTAATATTGTGTTGCTTTCCTATCATTCATGTGTCTACTGGAATAGCATGTGTAATTTCCTTCGAGAACTTTTCCTTTGCATTTACAACTTGGCTAACTGTTCGGCACAAGAGTTCTAGCTTATGACCAGTCTCAGATTTTGACTTGCCTTTCTCACTTCGCTTTTTTTTTTTTTTAAGATTTATTTTTTATTTATACATACAAGTTGGGGTACAGGCCAGAGGTGTGGGGTGGCGAGAGGGTTCACCAGAGACAGAGCGGGGAGCAGAACAGGCAGATCTGAAATACACTGCTAAGGGAAGCAGCGGGCGAGGCAGGAGAGGTCCGCCGTGCCATGTGGGACTCTCCCCTGCGCCACCAGGGAGGCCCTCTCACTTCGCTTTTAAATGCTTATAGCTTTTGATTTAAAAGTGTGACATGCAACTCTTCCCTTCCATTGAGTACCTGGAGGCCATTGTAGGATTAGTAATGGTCTACTTTCAATATTGTGTCTCAGGGAATGGGAGGGTGGAGGTTGAGGAGAGGGGAGAACATTGAGAGAATGGCCAGTTGGTGGAGCAATCAGAATACACACCTATGTCAATTAAATTCTCTTATAAGGGCACCTATTATGGTACCCCAAAAGATGTATAATAATAACATGAAACATCATTGATCAAAGATCAATGTAACATATATACATAATAATGATGAAAAACTTGGAAGTTCTGCAAGAATTACCAAAATGTAACAGAGAAATAAAGAAGGACCTATTGTTGGGAAACAATGTCTACAGAATTTCTCCACACAGGGATACTGCATACTGTCAATTTGTAAAAAATGAAATACCTGCCATGCACGATGAAGGAGAGCGCAATCAAACTCAGTATGCCTGTACAGGAAAGTGCCTGGCAGATAATACATTGATTTTCAGATGTAATTGACTATTGTTGTTATTAATATCACCACTTAATAGCAGTGATAGCAGAAATTTGAACTGCTCAGTGGCAATACAAGTCATTTCAATCAATTTTCCTTGTTTTTATGCCTGTTAGTTTTGTTTTGGGACTTTTCCTACCCTATTCAATTAATTAGTCCTCATCCTTTAGTGAAGTATTTGGAAATGTTACCACTACCTCAAGACCTGTAAAAAAAAAGTCCAAAAAGAAGGAAGAATCAAATATTTGAGAGTAACCAGTGTGCTGGTAAATTGACTGTCAAAGAGAGGGGAGGAAAACCAGCCCTGAGTAGTGTCAGCTGGATTTCTGTATGGGAGTTTGACCTTTCTGGCCAATTTCAAGGCTCCGGCAGGATGCCTCTGACCCCAACTTGGGAAGAGATGCACTGAGGTGCCCGAACCTACAAAAACAAACTCATGGACAGAAATGTCCAGTTCTACCTTAGGTAGATCTTTTAGTTCTTGTACTTTTACCACAATATCTACTGCTGACCGCTAATAGATTACTTAAATCTTGGTTTTTGGCTATTTAAATATAAACTTTCCCCACCAGACCCTGTTGAGCTCATCCTTGTAGCTTGTGCAGCCAACCTGTTCCAGGAGGAATCCTTTGCTCTTCTTCTGTCTCTAAATTCAGCCCACCACTCTCCTTCCAGTGTCCTACAGATGCACTGTGCTGCCCTCCATCCCTCCTCTCCTCCAGGACCCAGACTCAGGTAGACAGAACTATGTACCATTGTGAGATAATATCAGTGCGCCACATGGGCAATTGAGTAGTAGAGTGGAGAAGAAGCAAAGTCTAACGGCTCAAAGTTTATTTTAGGCTTAAAAGTTTACATTCATTTAAATAATAGGCAAATAGATCACAGAATTTAAATGAGCAATAACAGGGGCCTCCCTGGTGGCACACCGGGTTAAGTCTCAGCACTATGAAGCTATCCGCAGCCACTGCAGCACAAGTTCGATCCGCAGCCAGGGAGCTTCTCACATGGCACAGCCGACCTCTCCTGCCTCGCCCGCTGCTCCCCTCAGCCGTGTACTTCAGTAGATCTGCCTGTTCTGCTCCCCACTCTGTCTCTGGTAAATCCTCTCATCACCCCACACCTCTGGCCTACACTCCAATTCTTGTATGCATTAATAAATAAATATTTAAAATAAATAAATGAGCAATAACAGCTTGATTGATAAATCACCAACCCTCCCTGCCTCCCTTCCTCTCTTCCTTCCTCCCTCACTTTCTGTCCTCTTTCAGAAAGGATTCATAGTATCAGAAGAATTTAGGTTAGCCACTGAATGGCAAATCCAAAGGACCTGTTTTCAGAGCTGCTAACTACAATAAATAATGAGAAAATAGAGGCCTCCCTGGTGGCACAGCGGTTAAGCACTGTGCTGTGGAGCTGTCGGCAGCGGCGACACGAGTTCGATGCCCAGCCCAGGAGATTCCCACATGGCGCGGCAGACCACTCCTGCCTGGCCTGCTGCTCCCCTCAGCAGTGTATTTCCGTTGATCTGCCTGTTCTGCTCTCGCTCTGTCTCTGGTGAACCCTCTTGCCCCCCCACACCTCTGGCCTGTACCCCAGCTTGTATGTATAAATAAATAAATCTTAAAAAAAAATAATGAGAAAATAGCAGATGATTCATACAGAGAGACAGCGAAAAGGTGCTCACTGCCCACTGTCGTCATGATTGTCCTTCATTTTCTAATCTTCTGTCTGTTTTGTTGTTTTATATGTTGGATTCTGTGGTATGGCCTAGTAAGCCAGGGGAATTCATTTGATAGAAAACTTATGATTAAGTAAGGATTTATTTCCCTTTTTAAAAAAATTCATGTATTCTGAGAAAGCTAGCAAATATTCATTCAGTTCAGCTATTGATTTATTTTTTTCACACTCCAGGTGAATCTCCTATGGGAGAGGCAATTTTAATGGCGCCTGAGACCGACACAATTTGTATTATGGAAAATTCTGGGAGTGTGCAAAGACGTGAATGGAATTCTTTATCAACATTGAGGACTTGTATTGGGGCTGGAGATAAAGAAAATTAGCATAAAAAATACAGAATGTTAAAAGCGCTAATATTTTGACAGTGGAGATGTTTATATAAGTTTTCAATATAAAGGATTCAAGCAGAAGTGGCTTTATTTTTTTACTTTACAGCCCAAATTAATTTAGTATTCATTCAGCATTTATTAAGCTCTTAGTCTTCCAAGCCTCCCCAAAAGTGCTTTAATCTCAGATTTGTACAATGATTCAGCCATATTAGGACTTAAAAAGATTAATTTGAGCTAGCTAGGAAACCCAGTCATATCTTATATTCTTCATTAGCTAGGGAATCTGATATTCCACTATCCTTGACGCTACAATAAATTTAAAAATCTAGTCTCATTCTCTACTTCTGCAGTTTGTAAAGCATAATAATTATAAGTAGCCAGAGTTTAGCAATTGTTTTCTAACTGTCCTATTAATAGTATTAGTTCTGGGAAACCTAAATTTTTTTTTTTTTGTTTGAGAAGAGAAATTAGAAAAAGAAAAAATGTTTCAGAGCATTCTTTTTATTTTTTGGTGATTTGTGGTTCTACTGTTTAATGTTTTCTTACACAAATTACTTAAGTTTTAGTGCTTCATTTTCTGTATCTATGAAATGGAGGTAATAATAGTGCTTGCTTACTGAATTTGTATTACTGAACTTTGTAAAGTGCTGAACCAGTGTCTGGCACATAGTAAGCAATACAATTCTGCCATTAATTACGGAGAAACATAGGTGCCAAAAAGCTGCTAGATCTCAACCTGATAGCCCTCACTACACACACACACACACACACACACAACTTCCTAAGCAACATAATCTGGTTTATTTTAAAAAAGAAAATCATGCAGTGGAAGAAAGAATCAAAATGAAAAGAAATATTTTCGTTAGAGATAAGCTGGTATAAAAACCATTGCATGTATGGTATTTTTCTTGCATTTTAACCCCACAAGTATTCTTACCTACTTTCTAAAAATTCTTAAAGTTAAATAAATTATAAGCCACATGTGCCTCTAATACTGAGAATTTTAAAAAAATTAATGAAAAAGGCAAGAATGTAAATATTAATACTCATCATTTCTCTAAAGGAAACACAAGTTTAATCACTATAGATGTAGATTAGAATTATAAATTATTCTAATCAATAAAGCAACTTTAGGAACTTTTGTTGTTGAGTTCCTCTACATAAGGAACTGAATATACCTTTTGAATCTTTTAACAGAAGACATCTTCCTGTCTTAAATTATTAAAAATAATTTTACTCTCAACTTGGTAAGCAATAGTTAATAAAATATACAGCTAACATCATATTTATTGGTGACAAACTTGAAACTTCACCACTAAGATGAAGGCACATGGCAAGGATGTCACTTCTCACCACTGCTTCTCAATATCATACTGAAAATTCTAGCTAATGTAGTAAGACAAGAAAACACATCTACAGATTGAGAAGGAAGAAATAAAATGTTTTCTGCTCACAGATCTCTTTCTCACTATCCGTGGAGAAAATCCAAGACAGTCAACAAAAATCTGAGCTGATGAGTGATTACAACAAGGTTATAAGATATAAATTAATATTTATATATAATTAATATATATTTCAGCAATGAACAGTTGGAATTTGAATTATAAAACATGATACTATTTACATTAGCATCTATAATAGAACACTTATATTTTACTTAGGTATAAATCTATCAAAATATCTATAAGAGCTATATGTGGAAACTTTAAAACTTTGATGAATAAAATCAAAGAACTAAATGAATGGAGAGATATTCAATGCTCATGGGTTGAAAGATTCAGTCTTGTCAAGATGTCAGACCTTCCCAACTGATATTTAGATTCAATACAATCCCAATCAAAATCCTAGGAAATTATTTTATGGATGTTAACAAACTAATCCCAAAGTTAAGTGGACAGGCTAAATAACCAGAGGATTCACCAGAGTCAGAGTGGGGAGCAGAACAGGCAGATTGACGGAAATACACTGCTGAGCGGGCGAGGCAGGAGAGGTCTGCTGCGCCATGTGGGTTAGCTCCTTGGCCGGGGATGGAACTCAGGCCACAGTTAGCTGGGGATAGCTTCATAGTGCTGAGACTTTGACTCCTGTGCTACCAGGGAGGCCCACTTTCTACTCTTTTTTTTTTTTAAGATTGATTTATTTATGCATACAAGCTGGGGTACAGGCCAGAGGCATGGGGCGGTGAGAGGGTTCACCAGAGACAGAGTGGGGAGCAGAACAGGCAGATTGACGGAAATACACTGCTGAGCGGGCGAGGCAGGAGAGGTCTGCTGCGCCATGTGGGAATCTCCCTGGCCGGAGGTCGAACTCACACAGTCACTGCTGACAGCTCCACAACGCAGGGCTTAACCGCTGTGCCACCAGGGAGGCCCACTTTTTACTCTTTTTAACTAGCATTCTTTTCTAAAGACTTCCCACTGTTCCCCTCCATCTCTATGGTTCCCTATCTCTCTCCCATCAGAGGTCACCCCAGTCTGATCCTCTATTAGCGTATCCCTATAGACTTATAAATTTTCTTTTATCTGTTATCTTATAATCTAGTGTCATCATGATCATTTTTGATGCCTAAATTATTTCAGAGTTTGCCACTGGGAGTCCTCTGAGTGGTAGGGGTGTCCTTTTAATAAACTTCTTTAATCCTTCAGCCCTTCCTGTCTGTTGCAACAAGATGTCCAGGGACTCTCTGTATTCTCCCTGCTCCAGACGTGGGGTCATCTACTTTTTCCCAAGATGTTCTGGTTCCTTTTATGATGAATGGTATGCAGAAACCAAGACTGGGAGGTCATTGCCTCTAGGACATAATGAAGTAATTGATGTGAGAGTACTTAGCAAAATATAAAGCACCTTCTTGTCATTGCTGTACAAGCATCATCAAGCAAGCATTCAGCTTATTTGGAGCAATGCTCAATAACAGCACCAATGTGGGTGTCTTTGTGTTTAGAGAATAAGTAGAAGACACAGGGCACAGGTGAGGGAGGAGGAGAAAAATAAACTAGCTTTGTCAGATACAACGTGAATCCTTGTCTTAGGGCACTAAGAGAATAGATGTTATAGGAAAAAAGATATTGTGGTCTTTATTCTCACCTTTTTTCTAAGTTATTTTGTTATTCAATCAAATAGGAAAGAATAAACTATTTTGTGGCTCACTTACCATCTTTTTAAAACATGAGAGATTCATCTGAAACATAATGAACCCAATGTGATTTCTGCTATTTTTAGCTTTCTTATACTTCTCTAGTAGATTCTAAAAGAACAATGTAATTTTATGTATTTTGACGTCCTTAAAAATTGCCAATTGTGACTTCTTATGTTCCCCCAGTGGATGTTGTGTTGATGTTACACTGGAGGGGGTCTGTGTGGTGGCAGCTGTATGTTTCCTCAAGGGCACGTGGGTTATTATGGGTTTGGCTTCCTATGCCTTTATTACAAATGAAGAGAATACCTACTTGCCTATAATTTCATTTTAGATTCACATTAGAAATATCATGAGTGTAATTTACAGACTCTCCCACTTATGTTGCATCTACTTTATACTCTCAAATTAAAATTTTTTCTAACACTCTCAGAGGTTATGATAAATTGGACAGAAGATAAAGATCATTAAACAGGTGATGTTTAACATCTCATTAATTCTAGGGAAGGAAAGCAAAATAGTCCAGATGTCCAGGAAACAGCAATTCTTTTCTTTTTAACTTTGCCAGGACTATTTCTTCTGACCTTGGAGGCAAAGGCAGGAATGAGGATGGGGTGAAAAAGACACACACAGAGACCCAATAGTTTTACAAGTCCTCTTTTCACAGGAAGCCAGTTTAAAAATGGAGAACAAAGGATGTGTGATTGTATGCTCTATGTTGAATGCTTTTTACTTTTCTATTTTTGTTTTTGCATATCATTTAGATGAAGGGATATTGGATGCTGTGTGCTTGGTGGGCAGGCTAGTTGGATTTGGTACTGCTTGTTTCAGCTTTTCTAAGAATTCCTCATTTGCTAATACTGAACAGAACGGGCTATTCCTATAAAGAATTCAAAACATATACATACAACACCAGCTCGTGGAGAAACTTACACAAGATTTTCTGATTCAGGAGTGCTCTTCAGTTTACTAACACTTGGTGCTTTGGGAAAGTATCTAGCCTTTCTGTGTCTTAACTGGCCCACCTGTAAAATGGAGATAATAAAAGAACCTTTCTTATAAGGTTCTGTTTTAGTTCTTATTGTTATTGTTTACATTTGCCTAAGTCGGTAGGTGATAGGAATGTGGACAGAATGATGAAGACAACCTTATAATTTTATGAGCTGTATTTGTAGATTTTGTGTAAAGTATATGTCAGAAATATAGGTTAGAATCTCCTTTATTTCATTTGACCCTTCACAGTGAAATGTGAAATCAAAACTGGTTAATCTTTAGATGTCTGGTTCAGCAATATTTTTTATGGATGTTGCCTGTTATTACTGATTGTAACTAATGAAAAAAGGATATGGGAAAGAAAAAAATGAACAAAGACATAATAAAATGAATCATGTTCTTTAAAAATAAATTTATGATTTGAAATAATCTCTAATCATAGAAGACGTTTAACTCTGCTATACTGGTTCTTGACACAAATTTATATTCCTACAGAGTTGGACTCCTGTAAACCACCTCCCCTGTTTTGGGGGCATCTCTATTGGGTTTCATTGGCACAGCAGACAAATATCTTTGCATTTGGTAAGGAAATGATTTATCCTGCTGCTTTAAAATCCTCTGCAATAGTTTTTTTTTTTTCCCCCTTCCCCAAAGTGTACTTCATGAACCAATAACACCAGAGTAACCTGGGTCCTTATAGATTCAGGGACTACCTTTCGATTTGTGAATCAAATCACACAGTGGTAACAACCAGAATGCTGGGTAAAACCAACGTGTTTTAGCATAGCTCTATGAAACCCAGAGGTAAACTGCAGACATAATCTTTATGTTCACAGTTTCTCCCTAGAGATGGCACTGGGGGCAGTGATGGCAGGGTTTCATTTCACAACCTGTTGGTGGTGGCGGCAGGTGTGGTGGGCATAGTATTCTGAGCCATAGGTGCAAAGAATTGAGTTCTCAGAATTTTCATTTTGGGGAACACATAATCATTAAACCATGAAAGCCCCCTTCCTTGCTTCATGTTATTTTAATGTTTTCCTTTTATCTCTGACCTCCATTTCTGTCATACCCACATTGTAATTTGCTTGAAGTACATCTGTCCTTGGTAGAGATGATGCTCTGTTTATGCCATTTTCATTCGCTATCATTGTATGTTTTCCATGCTCAATACTCTGACTGCTGCACAGGCCTCCTTCAGCCCCTTCTGACTTGTCTGTGCCCCTCACTGTGAGCAGCTCAACTTTCCCACCAGAGTAGCACAAGTTCCACCACCTTCTGTAGGTTCCCCCTTGGGTCAGCCCATTGGTTACCAGACCTCGATGCTCTCACTATTTTCCTTCATCTATTAGAAGATTCAGACTTTAAAAAATTTGTTTTCATTGATGGTGTCCTAATAAACTGTGAGGAATTGCCAGCTCAGTGGAAAATGTGTTAAAAATCACATTGCAGAATGATTTACATCTGGATTTTCTCTAATAAGCTATTTCCAGTTGCGATTCATAAGTTGTTAAAAATATCAGTCATAGGCAGTACATCCTTACTCAGTTGTTTTCTTTTTCTGACATTTGTCACACAATTATTTGATCTTTATCTCTGGGATCTTTGCCTCTTTGATTACTAAACCTTAGTTACTTAGAATGTGTCACAAATCCAGCTTTACTAGTACAATACATGTGTCCTATGCTAGAGGGCATCATTTCTCAATGAAACACATGCCATTATTACAAAGATCACAATTTAAGATTATTTCTCCTATTATCTGCTTACATGCAACTTAGGAGATCTTGATCAAAATGCTATTTTTGAGTTTCTTGTCTGGCTGCACAGATGTTAAAAAGGAAATTATTCTAAGCAGAGAAATTTTATGTAAGTAATCAATCATTTAACCTAAAGAAGAATGCAGCCAGTCAGTAGTAGTGCAACACTCTTTGTCTGTTTTTAACGCTCCCTCCCTCGGTCACTGCTGACTGTTCACCTCCAGACCATGGGCATATTGAGGGTGACATTCTCTCTTTCCAAGATAATCATGATAGGATGCACTTAATTTATGCTGTTGGTGAGACTGCATTGATTTGCATGTCATCAATACGTAAGTCCTAAGTAGAAGCCCAGGGAATTAAAACATTCCCTGCCAAGGACTTGCTGTGTCTAGCAAATTCTGGAGTAATGTTGATTGCAGGTGGTTGGTGAATATCGATGCTGTTCAAGATTTATAAGCCTGTGTAGGAAGGCACTTGAAACTTAGGATTTCTTTAGAACAATTGTCCCGTTTAAAACTGCTCTTGTTCAGACCCAGCTGGACAGTGAGTGATGCCAGCCGCTGAATAAAAGCTTTCAAGCTCCTCATCCCGCCTCACCTGTCAGACAGCCTCACTACTTTATAAATGAAACCCTGTGTGCTGCCAGAGCTCTGTCCTCAGACTCTTTTCCTTTCTTCCATGTTTTTCCTTTTCCTTCTGATTTGGGAGTCCCAGTCCTCATAACACACACCATCAGTTTTCGTTTACTTCTTTCTTCAGGTGATGCACAAGTAGGACCAATCTTAACATTTCTGTGCCATTTTATCATCTTCATTGGTACCTCCCTTCAAAGTTTTTTATCATTGTTGTAAAATAAGTTTCTCTTCATACACTTGGCTTTTAGCTGCATGTCCTGAGTGACAAATTTCTCAAGGTTTCCCTTTGTGCATTCTTCATGCCCTAAAAGAGACTTCACTTCCCCCTCTCTCATGAGCCTGTCAATCAGTCATACAATTTATTGAGCAGCTCCAAATTAAAATAGGAAATTATAAGAAAATTGTAATTCATTGTAAGGAAATTATAAGTCACCCTTGCTCTCCAGGAAAACTTGTCATTGAGTAACTCTTGCTTTTTTCTAGTATGGTATCTCTGTGCTCACAGACATTTCACTAGAAGGTATCTGTAGGTTTGCTATCCCACTCCCTTTTCTTTCTTCATGTTTACTTGTTCAACACAAATAACCTTGCTATAGTACCGTGTACAATGACCACAATAATCACATATCTTTCTCTCCATTTCCAGTTGCATTTTTTTCCAAGTCAACATTCACAAAAGTAACATTATTGTGCCCTAACACGAAGAGAGTCTCCCAACTATTAAAGAAGGAGAAAATGGTGTAAAACACATGGAGCGTTTCATCAACAACCATGAAATCACACACCTAAGTAGAGGAAATTTTGTCTAATTGATTCTTTAAATATTTTCCTGTTTCCTTGACTATGTTCCCCATAACTGTGAGGTAAAATGGAGAAAGCAGAGTTGAAAACAGGCAAAGCATAGGGAGTAGGAAAGGAAGAAAAAATGCAACAAGAGTGTTCTTAAGGGTGTAGAAATTTCTCTCCCAGACAGATTCATTGGCCCAGATATTTACAGTGTCTACTAATTTTCAATCCATTTGAAATAGGACACTGTAGCTAACAGCTAGAAAAATAATTTGAATTATTTTTTTCCAGAATATTAAACTAAACACTCATTTGTTCAATTGTATGTTTGCTCTTAGAAACTGCAAGGGAATAAATCCACAAAATTATGGAAAACAATAGTTATAAGTATAATATATCTTCAAACATTGCCTATATGGAACTCTTCCCTCATGATCTCTTTCTAGCCAATTTGGTACTGTTGTTGAGAAACAATATTCATATTTAGACATTGATCATGTATTAGATTTCCATTTAATTTAAATAATCAATGTCTTTTCTCTAGAGATTTTTTAAGCTTAGACATCTGATGTTTGGAAGAAATATAAAAATACCCCCACTGTCCATTACAGTTTCCCCTTTCATTTCTCATAAGGGATTTGATATCCATCACTTGTATTCTTTGTTTCCAAGTAATAGGAGGATTTAGAACTTTACAGCACATTAGATGTACCATTGAGTGTCTTCTAAATATTCAAAACTTGTATAGTTCTGTCTTATTTAAACTATCTGTAAATAAACACCAGCATCACCAATGAATTCTTTCCTAGCATTTCTGATGTATCCCTCATACAAACACTAGAAGAGGAAAAATAGGGGCTAAGAAACTGCAAATGTAATTCCTGGTGCGCTATCACCCTAGTGTCTCTCTCATAAGCAGCTGAAAGAATAAGTACAGATTTCATACATATTTGGAATTTGAATTTCAGCAATTTTTACGAAACAAATTAACGTATGCATTTTCCAGAAATTATTCCACATGTGATACTGCATTTATTAAGCAGTCATAATAGACATTTTATGATTTGAGGTGGGAACATAAAAACAGTGAAAGAAAATGCAGTAATAAATGCTGTAAATAAAATTATACCATCTTCCTCAACTATTAAAAATGGTATAGAAAGCTATTTCAGAATAATCTGGTAATTTTGAGGTTAAAGACTAATTCAAACGGAATAGTACTAGCTGAGGTCTCAGGTACTGCTAACACTAGATTCTATAAGTTGCTGAGTATTTGAAGTAATGACTAGGTATAGAATAGAATATTGTTATAGAATATTGAAATATCTTAATCTTCAAAGTTTGAAAGGCAAGAAAGGTAAATCTTTTTAGCATTTTTTAAAAGGAAATCAAACATTTGATCTAATGTCATATAGTGTAGCATTTGATTTTGTTCAGTTTTCCAGGCTTCATTAAATTTTAATGGTCCCACTTGTAGAGGTAATTTGATAAAGAAAAAGGTTCATTTCCTGCTTCCAGGAAGATCAACCAAAAACTGTTAACTCCAGACAATGCTTCTGCTTGACTGACTGTTAAATGAAAATTATTTTGAGCGAAACTTCCTCGACACTAATTCCCATTACTTTCTTTTTGTCTTGTCTGTATTTCTTATAAGTTTAGTTTCCATAATGAAAGCCAATTAGTTTCCATTTTTTTCTACTAACGAAAAAAATACTCTATCAACTTTTTAATGATTGGGAAGGTGATAATAAATATGCAAATTATAACTAAGGATTAGCTAGTTTGTAAAAGAAATTTTAGAATAGCTTGAAAATAAATAACAAGTAAACATATAATAGCTGTATAACAAATCACAAGTAAAGGTAGATACGTTCTCAAAATGTCTACATAGGAGTCAGTGATGAAAAACTTAAGGTTAACTAAGACACAAACTAAATGAAATACTTACACTATGCATTTTGTTTATCTGAAAATGAATGTATTCAGCAGTGTGAACTCAGAGTTCAGATTCTGGGGGGAGGTAATTCATGTTTCTTCTGTGAGTTTTTGTATCATAAGTTCAATCACTGATTTATGAATTCAATGACTATTTACTGTGTACCAGTTTTGTACACAGTTCTAGACAACTGGGATATATTGGAATTTCATCTGTACAACATAGATAATAGAGAATAAACATAGTAAATAAAACCTACAGTATAAAAGAAAATGAAAATATTGTGCAAAACATGTACAATGTCTTCCTCAGCTATGGGAATGAATGTGTTCACACATGTACATCATTTAAATATGAAGTAACAGAATCTGCAATTATTCCATGTGTAAACATTTCTAATTCTAATACTCTCCTTAATGTACATCTAGATTAGTATGTAGTTTATCTTCAAGTACCTGTCCTAGAAAAATAGCAAAGTCTTAATTCTTTGTTGAATGTTTCGCTTCATATTCTGATACCTTATAATTCTTAAGTGAAATTATAAACTAATTACCTCAGAAGGCCAGGGATCATATTTCTGTTCTACCATTGACCAGATATGTTACCTTGACACATAACTAAACCTAACTGGATCTGTTTCCTCAATTATAAAATGGAGATCCATAACTCTCAGAGTTGTTGGATAAAATATGTATTTGACAGGTTGAAATATTATAAGGTACTTAAGCATGTATTGAAGAATTTTAGCTTATTCTTTCTGAACAGGTCAATATCTGAAAGAATCACTGAATACCGACCACCTAAGACCAGCCCAAACCCAATATAATGTCAACCATTGAGGAATCATGGTGACTTGTGGCTGGGATGGGAGCAGGAGAGATATCTTGGTGATTTTTTTAATCAGCTGAGAGTTTTGTAATGTGTGCTGTGGGAGGTTTAGAAGTGCCAAAGGGCACAACTTTAAATGGACCAAAAAAGAAATGTAAGATTTAGCTTGGAAGAAAAGAAGTAGACAGTTCCTGAAGGAAACAGGTGAACGTGATGGGCACAGAGGACAGGAGGTTTGTGTGGAGGGAGCAGAATGGAAAGCACCTTAACTGTCCATTCTTTGGCTGTAACAGTGAAGTTCAGAAGTGATTGCCCTAGACAGATAATTTCAGTTGTTGCTATGCTTCTAAGATACACATTTTACTACACTCCTTTTACTTTCTAGTTTTTACCATCAGAGTTGCCTGTTTATTTTTTAAAAATCCATGGAAAACGTTCTTTCCTTCTCTCCCTTCTAGGGAGAACATTCCCTTACAATTTGTGTATTTAACAAACATAATACAGTTATCATAGGGGCTTCACTTATGCAGCAATTTGGCATGTTTATTCAGGCCAGAACCCTTTTATATAATATCTACTGGAGATCCTAATAATTGTGATGAACAAAGAATTTTCAAATCAATGACACCTTATTGTAATGATCATTATTATTGGTCCTGAGGTCGAACATACCTTAATCAAGTACCCATATCTCATTGTACACCCTCGCCATGCTACTGCCATGAAGGAATTGTACCTCTTCCTAATTAATACCACCTTCCATTCTACTGTTATAGAAGTAAATACTATTCTGCCTTCTATTTCTGATTATTAGTTTTGTATGTCTGGAAGTTCATATTAATGGAATAATACAACATGTACTCTTGCGTCTTCTGTTCCTCCTCATTTTGTCTGTGGCAATCATCTACTTAGTTGTTGTAACAATAATACTTTGTATGTGTCCATATGTAGCAATCCATTATATTGATATACCACAACCCATTCTACTGCTGATGAACATCTAGATGGTTCCAAATTTTGTGCTGTTATAAATAAAGCTACTAAGGACATTACATATTTTGTAAATATGTTTAGGCAGACATAGCTACTCAGTTCTCTTACATTTATACTTACAAATGGAATGTTGGGCTCTCTGTAGACATACATTTTGCTTTTCTAGATACTGGTAAACTTTTCAAAAGTGATGATACTGCTTTACACTCTCACCAACAATGTATGAGAGATTCAATTGCTCTACTATTTTATATATATTTTCAATATCTGAAGAGCTTTACATTCCCAACATAGTTGTTTGTTGTTATTATTATTATTGGTTTACTGCCTTATTAGTGTTTTGGAAGGATAGGGTGCCCCCCTCAGGTGGAGTCACCCAGCACAGTGCATCCACCACTGAAGCAACAGTAGTCTCCATCCTGCACCATTGTGCTCTCTCCTCTCCCCACCCTGTTCTTAACCCTCCTTCTAGCCCTCCTCCCTCTCCCTGATGCCTCAGTTCTATGGTTAACTTTCAGGGGTTGTTTATAAGGTTGATCTTTGACCCTTTGTTTGGTTTCTCTATATTCCAAATATAAAGTGTAATGAAATTATTACTTGTTGAGTTGAAGTAGCAATTATTACTCAAAATTTCTCTAAACATTTTTTAAAAAGAAGTTTCAGGAAGGAAATTAGTTGAAAGTATATGGGCAGAGTAGAACTTTGGGTATTGTCATTTTCTCAGCCTAGCTGGTAATGGTAAACAAAACCTAAATTTGACCTCTAAGCCCGTTGTTTAATTAAATTGTAGCTAATCTCTCCTCTCCTACTCTCTTCCCCTCCTTGTCCTTTCTTTTCCCTCCCTTTCCTGTATTTCTTCATTTAAATCACTTTTTTTGACTTCGCTTTGGTGAGTACAATAAAACCATCAAGAAATAAAGAAAAACAAGGATGTATTATTTTTAAAGCCTCCTATGTAGAAATTTCAGTGAAATATGACTAGTTCTGAGGTTCGAAATGATGCATAAACCAAAAATATTTCAAAATGAATTTAGTCCTTACACTTGGATTAGAATATAGCTGATTTTAGAGAAAACTACCGCACTACCATAGAAAATGGAATTTTGAAGCTAAACTCTGATTGTGATGACTCAGAGGAGTAAAGTCTTATTCAACAGCAATTGGAAAGTGGTTTAGTTATTTTGTTTTACTCCTCACCCTACCTGCTTAGAATACATTTGTCCTTCCACTCCAGACCAAATCTACTCAAAAGCACAGTGAACTTGGCCAAAGATGGCCACAGGTGATCCAAATGTCTATTCTGTACTTTGTAATACGTTTTATTTCTGAAACCCCTGGTGATCTTGACTATTTTTATTTAAAATATTCCCTCTGGGTTATATGTAAAGAGAGAGCTAAAAAACATAAGTCTTAGAGTTTGGACAATATCAATCTATTTTCTAACTTTAAGGAAATAGTTCAGCACAGTAGCAATATAATTTATACCTAGCAAAAGCAAATGAAATATAAAATACCCAATAAGTGAATGAGTATAATGTATCTTTTCAATCATAAGAATTAGAATTTAGGGCAGCAATTGTGTGATTTCAGTCACTTGAGATAAAGTCAGGTGATTCAAGGATTTTATTTTGGGAATGAAAATTTTTGTCCTTGTGCAATAAATTTGTCTATGAAAATCTGTGAAAGCTGTGAAAATCCTTTAAAGTTGACCCTTGAGCAGCGTGAATATTAACTGCATTAGAATATAAATGTATTCTAAGCATTGATTCACTTGTAGGTGAATTTCTTTGTGAATGGAAGACATAGCCTATGTGTCAATAAGTATAGTACAGTACTGTAAATGTATTTTCCTCTCCCTGTGATTTTTCTTAATCACATTTTCTTTTCTCTAGCTTTATAGTCAGAATATAGTATAAAATACATATAGCATATAAAATATGTGTTAACCAACTGCTTTCTATTGGCAAGACTTATATCAATAGCTTTGATCAATAGTCGTTAAGCTTTGGGGAGTTAAAAGTTATGTGTAGATTTTTACTGTGTGGAGAGTGATGTCCCTGACTCCTACATTTTTGAAGGATCAGTTTTATCTGAGTTTATCTCAATTTATCTGCGTTTATCTCAATTTATTGATTTTTGAAAAAATAATGGCTAACTCAGTTTTGTTGGTGTGTATAGCTAATGATTTTTGTAATATGTTATAGAAACAATAGAAGACCTTGTGAGTAATTTATGTGCATTTATCCTTTTGGTGCTTAGTGATTGTCCTTTATCTATTACTATTCATCCCATAAATCAGGGAACCTTTTAGAGTATGTGTTTTTCATTGATGTTATTATATTGAATTCATTGTTTCATGCAACTTTTTTAAAAAAATGACATCTAGAAGACTATTATCTTTTATATAAAATAATTCAAGAAACAGTTCTAGAAGATTTTCAAACCATGAAATGAATCAGAGAGCATCATGACCTAAAAAACAAACAAAAAAAACAACTTGTGGAACCATATTTCTAATAATTTTTAATATTCTAGAAGGTGCACATATTGAATTTGAAACTTGTCATATTTAATTAGTGACCACTGAAGCCTTACCCTGCTAGAGGTTGGAACATTTTGTCTAGCTCCTCCACTCAGTTTGCATCCTTCTATAACTTCTCCTGTTATTTGGTTAAGCCATTTGAAATTATAATTTTGTAGGTAAAATGATAGAATTTCACAGTTTCATGCAATTCAGATTAATATGCTAAATATGGCACATTTCTTTGCTTGACTAATCATTAGGAATATTTTTCATATAATTCAAGAAAATAGGAGACAATTCCCCTTTTTAAATAAATGTACATCCTTTTGTAAAAATTACAAAAATATTGGTTTCATGGAAAAACTTGACTTACAGTACAATTAAGAGCCTTCATAAGGAAGACTAAATATAAAGGACATGGAAACTAATACAGAATATTAATTATTTTATACTGAAATACTCCAATATGTCAATAGTGTTATGATTTTCACATTCACTCATTTGAAGAAAAGTGATTTTTTTTTTGAGTGCCAATATGTTCCAAGCACTTTTCTAGGCGCTTTGGAGATACCAGTGTCCTAAACACGCAAACATGACTTCCCTCATGGAGATAGCAAAATGTGATACATAATAAATAAAAAATAAAATTTTATGGTATAGTAGAAAGTGATAAATGCTGTAAAGAAAAAAAATGGAACAAGGGGTGGAAAACTGTGGGAGGGACAAAGTTGTGATTTTCATTTGGATAGTGAGGAAACCCTGGGTGGGAAGAAGTTACAGGTATGCCCTGCTTTTCAAAAAAATTGCTTTCCGTTACTTTGCTCTATTAACTGTTTTTGTTAACCAAAAGCAATCCGAGAGCATTCCACATTTACTTGAAACAGCCATCGTAGAACATAAAACAGTGTGCACCCAGACCGTGAGCGTGGCTCCGCCCAGCTCCTTTCCAGGGAACTGCTGCGTGCAGACTGTGTCATCCTTCTTGCTGTTGTAGATGGTAGTGTAATGTTAGTGTTTCGTATTATGTTTTCTGTTGATTGATATGATTTTGTGGGTTATCTTTTGGGCCTGACAACTGTCAAAAATGTTCTTATGTAATTTTATGCAAGATAATGGTGATTGCTGTTGCGTCAGGCACTTTGTTGCCACTTTGCGGGGAATGTGATGAGGACCAACCACAACAGTCGCGGAGCAGGTTTGCAAGGCAAGACTCTGCTGCTTGAGCAATTCTTGTGCCATTTATTGACAGCACTCAGACTAGTAAAAGCTCATCTTGCAACAAGGGTATGAAGAACAAGGCCGGGAGGGTGGGATAGGAATGGGGAACAAAGATTTATGAGGGACAGGGAAGGGGACATCGTGGCCATATGTCAAGAGACATTTGCAGCAGCAAAGTATGTTATCACAGGAAAAGTTATGCCAAGACCACCTTGGAGATAGTGACATAATCAGGTCAACAGCGGCCTAGGCACCCCTGGACTGCCTTGTAATACCCGGCTGTACTTCCTAGGTCATCAAGGACTGCTCTGCTGTGATTTGCAGATAACAAATAAGTCACAGTTGCTCAGAGTGGCCAGCTAGTAGCCAGCTCATAGGAATCCACAATTGTGTCTTCACTTTATGTTATTTAGGTAGCAGGGAAAACTTGCCAACTAAAGACTTCGAGAAGAGAGGGAAGACATACCTCCATTATTCAGTCCTAAAGCATCTAAAGAGTGATACACAAATACACAGACTAATATGTTTAGGGAATGAAAACAAGGGTTTTCCAGAAGAGCCAAAGAGGTGAGCTAACTGAGTTAGGAGTTATAGTTAAATCAGACCCTAATAGCAGGATCTGCAATGAAGCAGATTTAACAGAGGGACAGGACATGTGTCGGCATTTCTCAGGAGAGTGAGAAAAAGAAGTGTGAACTTAGGTTTCTGTTTGCGCCTATGTTTTCTCCACTACAACTGAAGTTCCTTAAGGAGGAAGTGTTCTTTCCTTTTCTCCCTATTCCTAGAACCTATTAAATGTCTGAAATAAATGCTTGTGTTTCAACAAAATTGTTTAATGGCTGGTAATAAGCCAAAGTCTAGAATATTCTCAAACATAGGGGAAGGGAAAGGAAAATAGTACAACACTATAATTTAGGCTCATAAGCATAAATGAAAAATATTTTAAAAATCTTAAGAATTTCTTAATGGTCTGTCATCTTGTATTAGATGTACTTAAGGTACATCTAATGTACCTTAATGTACTTAAAGGTACGAATTATATTGTACATATAGTATTTGTTATGCATTAATAGTTCCTTCCACTAACAAATAAAAAAAAAGAAAATATACTAACACATACTCGTTGACTGAAGCTGGTGCCCCCAAATATTAAAGAGTATTAAATATTTTTGGAAGCTGCACTGTTTTTTCAGACTAACCAGGACTTTTATGTGTGTGTTATGAGATCATGAAGAAAGATGATTCATGTTTTAAGAAGTGACAGTCTGTATATCATTTTTTGTGTGTTTAGAAGTGAACAACAGATAACAATATACTAAAACAAGACATTTGCTTTAAGAAATAACCTCAGTGTCCACAATCACTGAACAAAGTACATATTTAACAGAGATATCATATTTGAAGGAATATGATAAATGTATCAATCTTTTGGAGGGGATTTAAGAATCATATAGAATTTACTGAAACCTGAACTCACTTGTAATTTTACCTGGGGTAATCATATTTTTATGAATGTGATTATTTTATAGCTGACATAGTAGAGACAGAGGACAGTATTGGTGACAGCAAATGTATTTAAACATCAAAAAAAGGCACTCTGACACTACATTTAGATGAGTTAACCTAAAAACAATGAGTCATGATAGCTGAATATTGAAGGAATATTTTAGAAAGGAAATTAAAAAAAAGTAAAACATCAAAGTCAATCCAAATCACAATTTTTACTAACCCAGAAAGATTTTAGCAAACATGGAGACCCTCAGTGGTTGTTTTTGAGTAAATATCTTTATATGATGACTAGGCTCAGGCTCCACCAGATTGGTTCACAAAAGGGTGATCGTCCTTGATTCATCTGATTGCTGGATTGAAAATGTAAGAAGAGCAGTGACAGTGACATAATTACCCCAGGTTCCTCAGACCTCAAATACATTATAGCACAGATATTAAACAGAGCTGGTCCTCTGAATGATTAACAAGCAATTTTAAAGAGAAAGATCACTGCTTTAAGAAATAATAATAATAATAATAATAATAATAATAATAACAAAGGTGTACAAAGTCAAAGACAAAGAATGTTTCTGGAAACTGTTTTGCTTCTGAACAGAACGGAAGAGAGCACAGAAAGAAAATCACTTGGTGAGAGGAAAAAAGCAGCGGGCCTGAACCAGGAAGCTAGAATGGTTTATCCCCTAGATCTCAGACCAGCTTTGTGACCTTCGTTAGATTCCCTGGGCCTCATATTTTCACCTATGAAACAAAGGGTTTGGAATAGACTGAATAGTGTTCATGAATCCAGGATATAAACAGAGGCAAGGAGTATCCATTTCATACAAAAGAACCGTAATTTGAATATTTATGAAGGCAGAATTAGCTAGTGATCAAAAAATGGTGAATAAAGATGACTGATGGAAAATGCAAATTCATTCTAATGCATTGTAAATATACTGTAAAACTGATCGAGACAATCCCTTCCAAAAGGCAGAGAACAGAGCCTATCTCCAAATTTCTTTCACCACTATCTGTTCCCTCTCCTCTAACATCACCTTATTTTCCTCCATACTTGTTTCCGGTAACCATGGTGATAGTCCCTCCCAGCAACCTCCTTCACAGCAGGTCCTTTTGGTATATGTAGAATTTTGTTTCATTGACTGATGCTGGAAGCTAACAATGCTGTAAAAATTAATTTATTAACATTTTCTCTACCCCATTTGTCCAGGAAATAAATGCAGGAAATTATTCCACACTTAACCTCCCTACAAAAGGGGCACTGTAAAACAGGGATATTCAACTGTTAATTTCTGATGCTAACATAAAGGGGATACTGATTGTGCCAGAGATTCAATTCCCTGCCTCAGCCCTCAGGGATTGTAAAGTCCTAGTACTCAAGCTGGTGGCCACCTCCTTTTGCTTTTGTACAAAATTGAATAAAATAGATTGCATAGAAATCACATATCACCCTGGATTTCCTAATCTTCTTTGTTTTTTGTTTTGTAAGAAAAACACTGCCAATAGGTAATTATCACAGTTGCAGGGGAATTCAATTTTCCGTAGGAAAATATACATAAATCTATGCATTTCTCTAATCAGCCCTATTATTTATTTTGGATTATAAATAAGCAATATATGATACCCGTTTAAAAATAGTGTAATTATCTAGCAATGACAAAACATCAAAGACTCTCTGATATTATTAATGAAGATAATAAAAATTTCCATAAATTATCATTTAGGCATGTTCAGTTTATGTCCACCTAACTTATTTGTAATTCTATATACTGGAAAAAACCGTCTCTCCATTAAGCATGGTGTGTGTGTGTGTGTGTGTGTGTGTGTGTGTGTGTGTGTGTGTGTGTGTGTGTGTGTCTGGCATTAACACAAAGGAGACAGATGATGACATTCATAGGCTTATAGACTCAACTCCTGGGGATACACTTGGATGGAGGCAATTAAAATGCGTGTCAGGCATTTGATACCAGAAACCCCTGTGGCAAATTGCTAGATTTTAAGCCAGGGCTGCATCTTATTGTCAGTGAATGATGGCGGAGCTGGGTGGCTTGTCATCATTCTCGAAAATTCTGAGGCTAGTGAGCTCGCTCTCCCTCTCCCACTCGCCTTATTTTCCTTTTCGCCACTGCGGGGACTTTTTCTAATTTGCAGCTTCCCTTTTCCCGACACACACAGACAGGAGCTGGTGGCTTGCAGGCTGCGTCTGTCTGGAGCTAGAGAGGGAGAGCCACCCTGGGAGATGATGCTCCGGGAGAAGCATTCTGCAGCAGTCCTCAAAGGCTAGACTTGGGTGGTATTGCTGCATACGTCCTGGTAATAGTTTAGGGTTTTTTTTAAATTTTATTTTGTTTTATATGTAATCTCCATTTCAAAGAAGAGGCTTTATGTGATCTCAAAGTGAAATGCTTTAAAATTCATTACCGAGCTTCCTAAAAATTCAAGTACTGCATTTTTCATACTACCGATCTCAAGACATAGATTTATTTTCTGGATATAAAGAATATATTTGCTTGCTGGTGAGTTACAATTTTCTATATTAATGAACAGTCCTATATATTTTTTTTCTTTTGTTTCTGTAGATTCTTCAGCTTGTTGTCTCTAACCGAGGAAACATTGGTTGGGAACTACTCATTCAGAAAATTAAAAGGTACAACACGGTTTTTTTGTTTGTTTGTTTGCTTGGATTTTTAAATGAGGAAAAAATCAGGGAGGGTTTGGAATGTTTTTATTTCAGTTAATCTCTCTTTTATCCTTTAGCCCACTTTGGTCATTGTCTCTTGCATGTATGATTTCAGATGCAGAGAATGCCCTTATCCAAGAACTGCCTTGGTTATGGATCTAAAGAATTGTGTCTTTTGACTGTGTAGCAAGTTATTAACAAATATCAATATGTCTGGCTTATTTTGAATTTTTACCATTGTAACAGATTTAAAAACTGTCCAAAATTCTCTATGAAAATTCAATAATTTGAATTTAAGAGAAATATACTAATGATTTTATCTGAGGGAATCTTAAAAAAAATGATTTTTTAAAACGGCTCAATGGATTACTTGCCCTCCCCAGGTATAATGAGTGCTAGCCGATGAAAGCCAAGAATGACTCAGTGCTGTTGGGTTTTACGAATAAGATACTGTAACTTCACATGCTTCAGTCTTTAACAATAGATATATTGAAAGGTGGAAGTTGTTGGTTATTAGAGGAACTGATTTTTCCTATGCTTTATTCAGCATGAACAGTATAAGAAAGTAATCCATCTTGGCATAAAAGCAGTTGAATCCATTGATCCTGGGCCTTATGCCTCACTCGAAAATATTAATTTTCAAATTCATCATCAGGAGATCTTTTATTGGAGATGGCAATTATGGGCACTACCTTTTCTGTAATCCTTTAAGATTCTCTTTGACTTGATATATACTCTTGTCAATCAAACCTGTATTTGTATTTTGCCTTTAAAAAATGGAAGACATCTTCTGCTTTGCTGAGTAGATCAATGATATCTTTTAAACCTTTCCTTGGCATGCACGTTTTTCCCTTCCAGACTATCAACCCAATATATTTTATGCAGTAAGATTATCTTTTCTATTACTTTTTGTTTTCCTTTCAAAATGGCTAATGTCCATATACTGATCCTGAAATACCCAGAGTATGTGTGTGTACACCTGTGAATATTTGTAGCTCTTGAAGGAGACTAATGCATTGTCCTTCTTTAATTTTCTCTGCAATGTGTAATTATGAGAGCCTTAATTTATTCATTCCACAGCACTTATTAAGAGCCTCGCTGCTGTGGGTAGTTATTGTAGGAGAGAGGGAAGGGGCAGATGCCACTGTCACCACCCTTCCAGAGTGTAGGCAGCTTCACATAAGAAGCTGCACAGGAGAATGAATTCATTATAATAAATCAGTGTGTTCTAAAAAAAGAAATTACATTATTTCAGATATTGAGCAAAATCTGATAGACCTTTCTCAGAGATACATTAAATATATTTCATTTTTGCCTCAGAAATTACTTAATGGAATCATGTATGAAATTTCCTGACAGGACTTACTGTTCCTCTTGGATGTTGTAAACCCTTGAGACCATGCTCCTTTTTTTTTTTCCCCCAGAGAATAAATGTAAATATGTTTGGTGAAAAAAATCTACTTGGTATCTTCCTACCTCACAAAATCTGTACAGTACTACATGTGAGAATCTGTTTCCTAATCATCATTTAGGGATTCATTATATTGATTTTGAAATTTGTGGTATTTACATGAATAGGACAAGGATGAAGTTATTTGCCTTTAAAAAGACGTTGTCTATAGGAATTAAGCGGCTCTCTGGGCAGTTTATCTGGGTATTGGTAAAGTGACATGTTACCAAAAGCCTCTTGGCACCTATGTTTCCTGGAACTAGTTTATAATTCATACAACAGACTTTGTACGACAATAAAAGTTGACAGACTTTGTGTAATAAAGCAGAGTTTATTCAAATTGTCTGTTTTAGTGCTAAATCAGAAGAGAATTTGACTTTGAACTCTATTAAAACAGTTAGGAATCTACTTCAGAGTTTTATGAAGTAATATCATCTTCACATTAGTTAACTAATCTTAACATAAGTTAATTCCTTTACTGATAATTTCACTCATACCTTCAGTACAAGAATAGTGCCTGAAACAAATACTCCAAAAAATATTATTTGATGGTTAAATGAATTCATCTGCATTTTCCACCATTACTTTTCTGTTTCTTTTTTTTTCCATGAAATTACATTTATTTTGGTTACCTAAAATATTCATTGTAAGTCTATAATTAGTAAGATAATGAATATCAGATAGAAAATCAGGCAGACCATATATAGCAATTTCTCCAGGATAGACAGATAAAGATTTTTCTGGTTTTAGGTTAAGATGGAAAAAATTTTTGAAATGTCCCCTTTCCCTTTCATCAGCTCGGGGAAATATGCCAAGCTGCAGCATGAATTTTGCTTTATGAATGCTTCTAAATACTACTCCCAGGCTTTGACATTGTTTATCGCTCTTCACGTCTTCAGCCAAGATTTTGCTGCAGTAGAGAGGAAGCCTTTTTTTTCCCTCTCCTAATGTAATACTAGAAATGATGTCATAGTCTTATTAAATGCTTTGTTCCTTATTATGAACTGCTGTGACTTCATTTACTTATTTATTTAAGGGCCATGTAAAGAAACTTCTAGAATCATAATAGCTTTAAAGCATGCTATTTTTTTCTTACTGTCGTTTATTTTTATTAATAAAGCTAAAATGTTTTATTATTAACTATGTGCCAGATAATGCCCCAAGCCCTTAATATATGTTATCTCATTTAACTCTCTACAACCCTAGGAGGTGGATATGGCCTCTATTATACAGTTGAATAAGCTGATTCCCAACTGGGCAATCAACACAAATCTTGCCAAAGTCCCTCATAATGACCACAACATGCTATTTTTTTCTAGTAGATTTTTTTAACTCATAGTCACAGTTTTGCTGAACTATTTATACTTAATATGTAAGTTACTTTAATACAATTAAAGTGATGCCCCTCAAGAGTCTTGTAGATAGTGAAGTGGGTGGGTGGATGGATGGATGGATAGATAGATGGATGGGAATATATCTTTAAATACATAATCATCACATTTTATATTTTATATCTTTAATATGAATTTTATATTTAACATGAACAACTTTATTGTTTAAGGAAGAATGTCAGAATTAAATTAGGAATTTAAATAAATTTTAAATAAATGAACTCACGTAAAGCATCATTTATATCATTACAATGAAGTTGCATTATTGAATTGTATAATCTGTATAAGAAAATTAGTCAGAATATACTGCTAAATAGAATAACTATGCTATATTTTGCTGGAGCTACAGATTATTTTTAATTGAAACAAATGCAAAAAAGAGTTTAAATGGTCAAATAAATAAGCAGAAGTATCATTTAGAATGTAAAAATAGACCATTCAACCCCCAAGTACACTGAACTAACTTAAATAAACTAAGGACACTAATAATTACACCAATTTTGTTAAGATCTTCTATTTGTAAAGTAGTGTACGTAACAAAACACTATGGAATTTAGAGAATACAGTAGAATAAGACCAGGAAGTAGCACTAAGGCTCACTGGTGTCCCAAGATACCCATGAATAATTTATAAAGGGGCTTAATTACAGAGCAGGATTAATAACAATCAAGAAGGGACTCGACAGGAAATATTTCATGGAATGTGAGTCTTTTGAGTTAGAACTAAGGGGTTAATAGAAGTATTCAAGGGAGAGATAATGCATGGAGAAGCTCCAGAAGAACACACAACATTAACAAGAAAGAAAAGGAAGTTAACATGTTTGGAAAGCTTAGGCCAATATCATTTATGTTCTAGAGTGCAGGGCAGAAGAAGGGAATTCTTAGAAGATAAGGATGGAAAGGTACATGAGTACTATTAGGTAATATCTTGTGAAAGGAGTAATATTCTTCACTTTTGATCAAAAAAATAAATTTTTATTTAGTTCTACCTAATACATTGGAAAGGGACTTTAAATATCAAACATGAATTTTTTCCAGCATCAGTAGGAAGTTAGGAACTTTATTTTGGTTAAGCGACTACTATGACCTAAGCTGTCTTTTCAGATGAATTACAGTTATGTGAGAGATAAATTAGAGTTGTGTATGAGAGCATGTTGAAGAAAGTATTGTTTTGGAAGCTGTCATAGGATAATCCAGGAAAAAAATAAAAACTCTAAAGAGGGTGTTGACAGTGGTCATAAAATAGAGGTCATGAAAATGAAACATGTTTCTGAACTCAAGTATATGAGTATTTGGTAGGAAGAATGAAAAACAAAGAAGGATTCAATGGTGACTGTGTTTGACTTTGTTAGCTGGATAAATGAGTAGGAAAAGACAGTTAAAAATACTTAAGGAGAGATCCTCCTTTATTTTTTCATGTCCCTAGCTTCTGGCAGATTGCTTAAAACATAATAGGCAGTCAATAAATGCTGATCAGATCGAAAGAGTAAAAAAATGAAAAGGGGGTGCAGACCCTGCTGCTGGATATGTGTATCTAGCCTAGTAAGTAGGATCATAAAATTCCAAAGCTGAGAGGAGAAATTAGGGAGATAGGATGAGGATCAAAAAAGATTTAAAGAAAACCAGAGAGAAAACTCACCAACATTTAGGATGTAGGGTGAAGGGCAGGAATTGACAAAGTTTAAGGAAGAATAAAAAGAAAAGTCAAGAAAAACGAGGATAGACAAGGTAATAGAACTAAGGTTACACTTCAAGCTCTCCAGAAAAAAAAAAAAATGAAGAATGAAAATGAATTTTAAAAAATGCTGGATTTAATTATTTCTATACTTGTCTATTACAGAAGCAAAATAATCCACATTTTGTAGAATTTATAAAATATGAATTATAAGAAGGAAATAATAGCCACACATAGTGACATAACCTAGCGATTAGGGCTTTTTAAACCATTTCATTTAGTATCTTTCATCTATTGCATTTATGTTTACATAATCAGGATCAGAACCATACAATTTGAATTTTGCCTTTTCCAGTCAGTAGTGCCTTATGCACTTCTTGCAACATATTGCCATCTGTGTAATATTCTATCATGTAGACACTGGGCATGTTTATTCCTTGTACTTCCCAATTTTTCACTGGTATTGTAATGCTGCAATGGAATAGTTTGTGATATATGTGATATTTCAGACTATTTCCAGTGGCTATTTCCAACACCAGAATCACTGTTTACTGTCAAATTCCTGGACATATATAGTTTGGTGGTTTCAAAATGAGTCTCAACTTCCCTCCACCTGCTATGGGCCAACCTCAGTGTCACAATCAGAAACTCTTACATCCATTTTACAGAAGAAGGAATAGAGACTGAGAAAGTACACACACTTTGGGGCTGGTTTGGAGTCCGGATCTGATGCCAAACCAGTCAAATTGTGGGGACAGAAGCAAGATCCTGAGAAGGGAATGAATAAATAAGGATATGAAAGCAATAATAAAACATACTTAAGAAGCAAAAAGATCAATAGGGTTCTGAGGGTAGCAGCTACAGGAGGCTTTGCTCTCAGTAACAAAGAATCCTAAGCCAAGGGCAAGGGCAGATGTGGGGGCGGGGAGAGGGGATACATATGTAAATAGAAGGAAAAGTTTAAAAAACAAGATTTTAATGTAAAGGAGATAAAAAGTACAAACAAGAATTTGAACGTGGTCAAAAAAATTCATCTTCCCTATAGATGATAGCAAGAGAAAAGGGAGTGAGATTTTCCTAGTGGTAAAGAAAAGATGGGGGGGGGCATTACATATCATCTGAACTTTATCTTGGACTGGAGAAAAATTAACTTCTTATTCAGTGAGTATTTATTGAACACTTAATTCCATGCCCTTTTCCTGCCCTGAGAACTTTTCTTCTAGAGGGGGATCATAATCAATGGGTAAACAAACAAAAGATTACTCAGGCACCTTTGCAGAGAATGGATGATAAGTAGGTAAGGAGTAAATATTGGGTGATAAGCTTCTCAAGCTTTAAAGCAGAGATGAATCTACTGGGGATTTTATAAAAATGCAGATTCAGAAAGAGCAGCTTTTAGGAGGGTCCTGAGATCTTACAGTTTAACATACTCATGAGTAATGATGGTGCTGCTGGTCCATGAATGTACTTTGATTAGTCAGAGGTGAAAAGACAAGAAAAGGTAGAAATTATTGGATCAGTTGTTATGAGTAAGTCAGATATGAGTCCTTCTCTTCATGTGGTAAGACTGCATACTTTCAAACCTCTTTGATCATGAAAAAGAGAATTGTCCCTTTTTACTTTGGAGCTTTTTCAGTGCCAGCCAGTTGTTTATGAAAGATCCATTAAACCAGCCCTAGTGGGCTACTGAGATTCATTCTTTCACTCATGGTCAGTGTTCACTATGCCACAGAATGAATACTTGGGGCTCAGATTTGGGGATGTAATTGTATATAACACTGCCAGTTTCTTAACTCCACTCCTGTCCCTGCTTCATTTCTTTGGACTTTTAACCTCCTCTCTGCTGGGAATATTCAGTACAGTACAGACCAACTGAATTCTCTGCCCCCTAGCTCTTGTCATACAGCACATTTCTCTGTGCTTAGCTGTGAAGGTTCCATCTTCTTGCCACACATATCCTAATACAAAACATTGGAGACTCTTCTTAAAGTCCCAGGAGACTATTGAGTTTAGTCTTTTATTTAAAGAGTGTATTTTTCCCCAATAAAATCACCTCTTTTTGGTGGACTGAGGAAGGATGTGCATATTTGTCGATGATTAGACTCTTCATAGTAGCTAGACGTTCACAAGAAGCTTTGACAGACTGTTCTGGAATAGTGTTCTCTTTCTGAATCCATTACCAGACTCTGTTCTCAATCCTCCCCCATAATTGCAGGATCTTGGGGACATTGACCTATATGATTCCCCTCACACCACACATTGCAGTTGTAAAATATCTAAGAAACTAAAAAATCAAATATGTGTGCATATTCATCCATCTGATGTTTGCCTAGTTGAATTTGAGGTAATGAGTGGAGGTTGTGTGTGAGTGTGTGTGTGTGAGTCTAATATTCCTTTTTTGTTGTTGTTAAAGATTTATATATTTATGCATACAAGAGCTGGGGTGTAGGCCAGAGGTGCAGGGGGGTGAGAGGATTCACCAGAGACAGAGTGGGGAGCAGAACAGGTGGATCTACTGAAATACACTGCTGAAGGGGAGCAGCAAGAGACAGGAGAGGTCTGCTGTGCCATGTGAGTCAGCTCCCTGGCTAGGGATCAAACTCATGTTGCAATGGCTGCTGATAGCTTTATAGTCCTGAGACTTAACCCCTTGTGCTACTGGGGAGGCCCTGAATCTAGTATTTCTAAAATGGACTGTACTTGTCTTATTTGCATAGTGTAACTGGATAAATTTCCATAACTTGAACACCATACCTTTGCCCTTTAGCCATTTGTTCAGTAGTTGAGTCTCAGGTTTGCATGGGGTAGTCTCTGTTTGTCCTGACACACATTCTACATCTTGCTGAAAAAAATAAAAAAGTCTGAATCAATCCTCTTTCTTTTTTGTGGATTCCATTTGGTTCTGACTCAGATGGTTTGAATTAACCTTTCTTTAGAGTCTAGCCTTGTGTTAATGACTCTGGATTATAACCATTTAAAGCAACCGAATGTACATTGATCCACATCTGGCAATTGTTGAAACAAAGCTACTCCATTTAACTCATTTACAAGCAAAATATATTTCTTCACAATGTGTAGGAACTTTAAGAATGATTTTTCCCCCAGGTTTTATTTTCCAGGTGAACAGTGTTTTACTTAGTTTCCTTTCAAAATACTTTCTTATTTATTGCAGAATTTTCTCATGGTAAGATTTCATGGTTATGTATACAGAATTAGATAAATATGCAGGCATTAAATGTTCTTGAATAGTGCCTAAGAGCAACTGCCTAGTATGATTATAAGCATAGCTGCAGGTGAATATATAGTATTCTAGAGTTTTTTTTTTTTTTTTTTTAAAGCATAACAAGTCTTCCTATTCTTTAAAGAGTAAGGACAAAAATCCTAAAATGATTGACTTTTCTAGAGTACATTAGTACTTGAGGAAATATGAGATCTAACAATGAAAAAACTTAAGGTAATGCTGGTTAGATTGCTCTAGTTTTCCTTTATAGCATGATGGTTAGTCCAGTAGGTCAAGGGAAATAATAGATACAGAAAATTTAATTTGTGTGTGTACTTTAGTTCTGCCCCCTTTGTTATGCTCACAAAAGACTCAAGATGCAGATTCTGGATTGTACAGTTGTTGGAATAATGTGACCAATTAAGCAGTTGCATTTAGATTTTCAGAAAAAAAGAATAATTCTCTGCCATGTTTTAAGTTACACAAAGACTTTTCTAATATATGACATCCTAAAGCTTACAATAATCTCTGGAATGGGAATGGCAGAACTTGTAATTATATTTATTATAGAT
Source organism: Scalopus aquaticus (assembly GCA_004024925.1). Taxonomy (NCBI): domain Eukaryota; kingdom Metazoa; phylum Chordata; class Mammalia; order Eulipotyphla; family Talpidae; genus Scalopus; species Scalopus aquaticus. The sequence continues at coordinate 33,165 of PVIJ01007159.1, read as the reverse complement.
GAAAAAATTGAAACTTGAAAAATGCAAGTGACCTACTCAAGTCTCTTCATTAGAAAATGGTAAACCTGGGCCTCTCTGGTGGCGCAGCGGTTGAGCGCTGCGCTGTGGAGCTGTTGGCAGCGCGCCGCGATGCAAGTTCGACACCGGGCCAGGGAGAATCCCACATGGTGCGGCAGACCTCTCCTGCCTCGCCCACTGCTCCCCTCAGCAGTGTATTTCTGATCTGCCTGTTCTGCTCCCCACTCTGTCTCTGGTGAACCTGCTCACCGTCCACACCTCTGGCCTGTACCCCAGCTTGTATGGAAAAATAAATAAATCTTTAAAAAAAAAAAAAAGAGTTACCCACTTCTCTGGGACCAATAAAAAAAAAGTTGCCCTCCTTAAAAAGAAAAAAAAAAAAGAAAAGAAAATGGTAAACCTGGGACTGAGAACTTTGTTCTGACCCTAAAGCTTTGATGTTTTCAAAGGTGGATAAGTGAATATGTTGCATTCAAGGTGGATAAAAGGGTATGTTGTTCTAGATGAGCATATTGTTCTAAATATGAAATATTTTAATGAAGTACTGACCTGATTGCCAAAATAAAGAACCTTTTCTAAGGCAACCGTGAACTCCACTAAATGGAGCACCCTGAACTCCTGAACATCCAAGGCCCTCACTGACTTCTCATTCCCTACTACCCTCAGCCCACATCCTCCACTCCACAGCCTTCCCTCCCCTGTCTTATTGTCATTACTATAATGATGATTAAAATAGTAATAGCTCTTATTTATATAATGCTTATAACATATCAAGTACATAACTTTCCTCATTGGATCAAATTTTTTTAAAAGGGAAAAACTAGAAAATAATATATTTTTTTAAATCCTCATCTTGAAGTAGAGAAAATGAGGTTTAGTAAATTCAATTTATTTCCTAGCAATAAAAAACTAATAATTGCCCCCCAAGTCAAGCCTTTTACCCTGTACTACTGGTTCTTGACTTCCTACCAGGGGTCATTTGGAAATGCCTGAAGACAATTGTGATGGTCTTAACTGAGGACAAACTGCTAACTTCTAATAAGTAGAGACCAGGATTGCTGCCAAATATTCTACAAAAGATATAATGTATTAAACTAATACCTGCATATGGTAAAGAAAACAGTCAAGTCAAACCAAAGGACCAAAATAAAAGGACTGTCTTTACCCTAAGTCCACCTCTAATTTCACATCCCAGGGTACATTGTTTTGATAATTACTATTCTCTAAGAATTCCTCTGACCACCATTTTAGTTATAAACAACACTTCAGTTCTTTGACTCTGTACAGTATCTGCTAAATGCACAATAAAAAGTGAGGAATTTAGCTCACTAACATTGTACCCTTCTTCCCCCCATTTTTCCCAGTTCATTTAATAGTAAGTACTTAATTTTATATTATTTGTAAATTTGTTGGCTTTTTTAGCTGCGTTATAGCCACAGGTACAAGAAGTTGATAAATATATACAGATGCAAAACATCTAAATGAAAGGAAAATAAAAGTAGCTTAAGTCCATGGAGAATCCCTCCGACAGCTCCTGCTTCCTTTGCCTGCCCACCTGTTGTGAGCACACCTTTGCGCCTCACCCCCACCACAAGGTCTTTGAGACTCACCTATGCCCCCCTTTCCCAGGATTGTAAGCAGGAATTTCTCCAAAGAAGGAATTCAGAAGGCACCCAGCAAGGTCATTGCTTCTGTGGTACAATTGCTTCTAAGTGTTTCACGTATGATAGGGTTAAGAAATGCATATATTTTCAAACATCATAAATTCCTATTGATCTCTCCAATCACATCCATTCACTTTCCCCATTCCATATTTGTTTTTCCTTCTTACAAGTAGAGCCCTCATTCCAACAAAAATATTTTTACACAAATACTCTCTACTATCTTTGTATCATCAAAGTTTATGTTTATATTCTGTTCTAGGATTATAATTAAGTAATTTGTGTTTTGCTTAAGTCGATTTAGAAAAGTAAATCCATTTCAAGCAACACTTACAACTTACAAAAATGCGTTTTCCTGTTGAGTCAATTTACTGTTAACCAAACTCTTGAGAAGTAAATGTAAACTTGTCTCTCTCCAACTCTTGCTTTTCAAGGGAGAATATTCTGAGTCAAGCTCCATTGACTGTAATTTCTTGCAATCTAATTTCTTTTCTGTAAGTTGAAGTTGCTATAAAGGCAGAGAGTAAATATTTTCAGTTCTTGTGGGCCATAAATCTTCATAGCAGCTACTCATATAGTCCATTACAGTGCAGTGCTCGCTGTCATTTTGGCTCAAAGAAGCCATTGATAATAAATAAATGAACAGCCATGGCTGTGTTCTAGAAAACTTAATAAAGACAGGTGATATTTGGCTGCTGGGCTGTATTTTGTTGACCCTTACTCTGGTCTATAGTCACATTCCCCATGCTTTCAATCTCATACCATCATTTATTGTATTCTCTTTCTGTTTTACTGGAGTTTCTAAATATTTATTACCATGAGGCAGGTCAATAATAAATTTGAGTCTATATATGTCTCAAACCATGTCCAAATACTTGACAGAAAATTTGGTTAGATATGCAATTCTGCTCCAGTTTTAGCATTTATTGTTATTGATAAAAAGTTAGGCACATGGTATCAGTCAGATTCTTCTTTTTCTGTAAATAGCCTTGATATTTTATTCTAGTAGATTTTAGAAGTTTTGTGCAATTTCAAAAGAATGTATATATAGATGAAGAAGGCATTTTAACCTTTATCTCATATGGCAATAAGGACATTTTAAATTTTATCCTTTTTAACTTAAAGAAACTTTGTGTATTTGTCTTTGATTTTTCTTGCTATCCTTACCTCTATTCTGTATAGAAGGGATTCATGTTGAATAGGCTTGGAGTTCTCTTTTTACTTATTTTAAAAATAGTTTCACTTTTTTACACTCTGATTTTTTCTTCTTGTCCTCCTCCATTTCTCTTCTATTTTGCCCTTCTTATTATTATTTGACTTCATTCAGTTCTGCCTAATCTATTTTCAAGTCAATTCAGTGAATTACTTAATTGAGTGATCCTATAGTAATTTCCAGGATTTTTTTTTTTAGGAATTCTTTCTTATACTCTGATTGATATTCCCTTTTCTTAAAAGATTTATTTATTTATGCATACAAGATCTGGGGTGTAGGCCAGAGTTGTGGGGGTGGTGAGAGGATTCACCAGAGACAGAGTGGGGAGTGGAACAGGTGGATCGACTACAGTAAACTGCCGAGGGGAGCTGCAGGTGAGACAGGAGAGGTCTGCTGTGCCATGTGGGAAGCTCCCTGGCCAGGATCCAAGGCATGCTGCAGTGGCTGCAGATAGCTTCATAGTGCTGAGACTTAACCCCTTGCGCCACCAGGGAGGCCCTCTGATTGATATTTTCCGTAATTCATTTTTGGGAGGAAATTCACTTTTTTGGTCTACAATATTCTTTCAAATCTCTCTGAGAAAGATTTGCAATTATAATAGTAACTTCCGTTCCAGTTCCCGAATCATTTTGTGTCCTCAAGAGTCATTTTTAAAAAGTATTCTTGTTCACTATGCTGGCTTTTCTCAACTGTCTTATTTGAAGGCTTTTTTTTTTTTTTAAGATTTATTTATGCAAGTTGGGGTACAGGCCAGAGGCGCGGGGCGGCGAGAAGGCTCACCAGAGACAGAGCTGGGAGCAAAACAGGCAGATCAGAAATACACTGCTGAGGGGAGTAGTGGGCGAGGCAGGAGAGGTCTGCCGCACCATGTGACCATGTGGGATTCTCCCTGGCTGGGTGTCCAACTCGCATCGCGCACACTGCCGACAGCCCCACAGCGCAGGGCTCAACCACTGTGCCACCAGGGAGGCCCTGAAGGCTTTTTTTTTTTTTAATGAATGGAAAACTAGGCTGACTTTCCTCTGCTGCTGTGTAGATATGTATCCCCACTGCTGTAACTGCTGACTGCAGATTCTGGGCAGGGGCGGGGGGAGGGGGACAGTCTGTCAGAGAGCAGGTATCCCCTGGAGAAGCATGGAGACAGAACTAACAAAGAGAAGTTTAGGATTCTATAATATGTCTGATTCTGTATGGATTAGCTATACTAAATCAGGCTGCCAAACTGATCACTTACTCTCATTAAGAGCCAGTTCCAGGGCCTCCCTGGTGGTGCAATGGGTGAAGTCACAGCATTATGAAGCTATCCAATGCCACTGCAGCACAGAGTTTTATCCCCAGCCAGGGAGCGTCCCACATGGCGCAGCAGACTGCTCCTGTCTCATCCACTACTCCCCTCAGTAGTGTACTTCAGTCGATTTGCCTGTTCTGTACCCCACTCTGTCTCTGGTGAATCCTCTCACCACCCCCAAACCTCTAGCCTGTACTTCAGCTTATATGCATAAATAAATAAATCTTTAAAAAAAGAGCTAGTTCCTACTACTACCATTGAAGGTAAAAGCTGCTTCTGTCAGCTAATAATGTAATAGCAAAGGAGAAGAGCAGAGAAGGTCACAATTATTCTGAATACATTTCTTACATAATTGTCATGATACTGGTCCCTCAGCCTGGTCACACTGTGTATTTAAAGACTTTAAGCTCCATGTTTCCTTGGGATGGGTGTGCCATTAACCCCAGGGTCCCACATAGTAGATTCTTCATGTTCTTTTTTCCCCCTTTCTGCCTGAGCACATCTGGGTACTGAGTTCTAGAATATCAGAAAAATTTTTGTTAGGGTTGTATTGTTTTCCCATACTTTTATCATTTTGGGGGCATTTTTATTATTTATTTTATACAGAGGAGAAATACATTACTTTTTTTACACTCTAGTTTTTCTTTTCTTCTTTTCTTCCTCCATTTCTCTTCTCCTTCATCCTTCTCATTATTATTTGCCTTCAGTTCTGCCTAAGCTATTTTTAAGTCAGTTCAGTAAATTATTTAATACATTACTGATATTTTATTTTTTTCATTATGAATTTTTATAACAATATGTTTGCACTGTAATCTTGCATCATTATAATATTGTTCTCTCTCCAATTTACTAGCTAGTTGGAAATATTACTCCAAAACAAAAAAACAACAAACAACACCACTGAAGCTATGTATTAATAACAATACTAAAATAATTTTTCAGACATACATTTTTCACCTAATGAAAAGACAAAAAACAGAACAACAATGTGGTTAACATACTATCAGTTAAATTAAAATAAATGTAAATTTTATGTTTGACATAGAATATATGACTTACTGTGTTTGATCCTTTTGGTGGGCAAAATTAAGAATGTGCATATTTTGTTAATAATGAGTATAATTTAGTACTGCTAATTAGCTATCACAAAAATATTATTGATTTCATATGACTGCATTCTGTTCTCTTAGTGAGGCTGGGACATAAAGCACCTAGTAAAAGAAAAATAGAGAAAATGAAAATAACAGTAAAGGACCTAACTATAAGATTGAAGAAATATTAAGAGAAAATTATAGAAAGATTAAGAACCACAGCAGCCTTTGGCTTCAATTTTCTGGGAAACCATTTGTAGGTGACTGATAAAAAGGGGATTTTCCCTAAATTTTTAAATCACAGCATCTTATTGATAGCCTTTATTCTTAGAAACAAACTGAGAACACATCAAACAGCCAAAACATAAAATAAATCAATGCGAATGTATGCTGAGTGGTTTATATATGATTCACTCTCTGGCTGACTGCTATTAATTCTCACTTTCTGCACACAGTTATTACATTTTAAAGTTGAATGTCTATAGAGGATAAGTCACCAGCCCTAGTTAAATGTTAATGGATCTAGCAACATAGAATAATTTGACTTCAAGGCCTTATCCAATGGAATGTGTATAAAATGCATTTGTTTGACTTTTTATGGCCACCATTAAAAGTACAGGAAATGAAACCATAAACAATTACTCTCAAAAACTGGCATAGCTAAAGCTGCTTTGCAGGAGCTTAAAACCCTATTTATTGATTGGGGAAGCTCTGTTTAACTTTCCCTTCCCATCTCAATTGTAATTGAGGTTAAAAAAATGTACTTGGAGTCATAAGCAAAATGTGGACTACTAATTCAGGAGTGAGTTGATTTTGATGTATTTTCATTTTCTGTTGTAAAAGACTGGCACAGTATTTAAGTTTTACTTTTTTTCTTCTCCATGCCTGCTTTTTCTTGAGGGGTCCTGGGCACATGGCACTCAGAATAAGATCCAGAATTCCATCCTCTCCTGCAACTAGGCCTAAGAATACAATTAATTCTAGACAGTAAGACATTGATAAAAGTTGTATGTGAAAATAATAAGTCAACTGCTTAAAAGGAGGAGTGTGTTTTGTATCACTCCGTGCACCTTTCTGCTGGTAGAAATTCAGGCTAAACACCTGGAGCTTGAGCAGCCGTTTGGAATATGAGATACTCTCGAAATGATTTTCTATATTGTTCAAGCCATTGTGGTTTGGGGTTTTTCCATTATTTGCAGTATACCCTAGACATCATTTTTATAACAGCTTTGCAACTTTGTTTGCTTTTACTTTCAAAGGCTCTGAAATGTCATTTTCTAAATATCATTGTTCTTTACACACATATATAACATCTATATTAAAATTATTACCTAAAACATATCAGTCCTCAAGTCCTCTCCATTCTACTTCCCAAACGTTTTTCAAATCCATCCATTTCTCCATCCTTGAGGGTTCTGTATGGCAGACGCCCATCATCTCTGATCCTATCAAAAGCAACAGTTTTCAGCATCAGCTACTGTTCTATCCAGAACAGTGGACACAAAGTTGCTGGACTGATCTTCTCCAAATAAAATCTAATAATGATATTCCTGAGCTTAAAGTCTTTCAGTTCTCAGAGCATTCGTAATAAAGTCATGAATCTATAAACTGTGCTGCAGGCTTCTAGGATCTGCCTTCTGCAGGCCTTCTTGAGTTAATCCCCTTGAGGCTATTAAAATAATTTCTTCCTCATTGCCTGGAATACTCTCTAAACTCTTGCCCAGCCTACCCCCACCTCCCCTGCCCTGACAGTACTCAAGTTCTACTCATTGGTTAGGTCTCAGATTTCACGGATAAACCTCTCAGACTCTGGTCTAAGACAAGCATGTGATGACATACACCACAGCAATATCTGAACTCCTCACTGATATTGATTAGCTTAATGCATATCTCCTCCATAAGACTGGAACCTCCAGGCTTTCTATTTCCTACCTAGAATCCCAGAACCTACCAGAACCAACTACAGGGACCATACACAGTAGATGCTCAAGAATGGCGTTGACTGCCTAACCGACAGATTTTTATTTTCTTTCTCTAAAAAGTACAACTACCTGACATCTCATTCAGAGTTTGCTTATTAGATACTACTAGCCTCTGGGTCATCCAAACCATCTATGTGCTGTTTCCATTTAATTAGATATTTACTTTCTTTTTCCTTTTTTATTTTTTTAAAGATTTTTTTTTATGCATACAAGAACTGGGGTGTAGGCCAGAGGAGGGGATGAGAGGATTCATCAGAGACAGAGTGGGGAGCCTGCAGGCAGATCTACTGATATACACTGCTGAGGGGAGCAGCAGGCAAGACGAGAGGTCTGCTGCACCAGCATCCTGGCCAGGGATGAACTCATGCTGCAGTGGCTGCAGTGGGGATAATTTTATAGCATTAACTTTAAACTCTGCACCACCAAGGAGGCCCTTTTCCTTTTTTTATAAAGACTTAAATTTTTAAAAACAGTTTTAGGTTTATTATAAAGTTGGAGGAAGGTGCACTGATTTCTCATACCCCCTACTGCCTTCCATGCGAGACTCCCCCATTATCAGCATTATTCACTAGAATGATATCTTTTCAACAAGGATAAGCGTTACGATTAATTATGCATTAAGATTTAGATATCATGATCACTCAGTCCCGTACTTTAGGCTTGGCCCTTGGTGTTGTACATTCTGTAGGTCTGGACAAATGACCCCTGTCTATCATGATATCATGTGGAGCATAATCGTTGCCCTGAAAGTCCTCTGTGTTTGCTTTTCATCAACACCCCTCTCCTGAGCATTTACTTTCCTTGCAATAATACACTTGACTTTAGTTACAGTTCTCTGTTTACAAAATTCTGAGTTATTATTTGGGAACAGATTCTAGAAAATACTGTCTTTTAGAAAAGTTTTATCATAGTAACAGCTTCTATTTAAAAAGTCGTTAATACAAATGTCTTTATCCCAAGACAAAGCAAGAACTTCTGGAGGCTGTCACTGGTGAATTAATCCTTTTTGCAGTCAGAATGTATGCACATAAAAGGCCTTTAACATATGTTAAGTTATAATGGACTGGAGTAAGTATAGATTTTGAAGTTAAATACCTTTTTTGTTCCAATCCTGGATTTGCCCCATATCAGCTGTGAGAAATATTTATCAAGTCCTAGTTGTACAAAACAGGAATGGTAATATAGATCTTATTAGGATGTTGTAGTAATCCATGAACATAATTTACATGGCAGAAGATCTATAACTGATAGATATTATTATGACTTTCCAAGTTTATATGTCTCCACCTCCTTAATAGACACGCAAGGCGCTCAGTTCTTAGATTTTAAGGTTGAGTGATAAAAGTATAATAAAGTCAAGGTCTAATATTATATAAAAGTTAATACCTTTAAAAGAGTGATTGCAGGTACTGCAGTTTTGCTTACAAGGTCCTTTTTCCTTTTCTGCTCCCTTCACCTCTTGCCCCCTACCCCATAAACAAAGACATTGACGGGTGAAAATCAGCAATACAAAAGATAGAATTGTGCTAAATCACCCCAGGTCACCAGAAAGGCCTGGAAATTTTAATTTATACCACCTGAGACCTCTCTGCTCTCTGGACAGAAGCTGGTTTAGGGAGATATCAGGAGTTCAGCTGTCTCTCAGGAGGTTTATCTGCAATGCAAATTCTGTTGAGTCTTTCCTAGCTATTTCAGCCTCTAGACCTACCAGCTGTTCTCAGTCCTCCCAGCTTGCATAAGAGGATTTGTCTTTTCTCTAGCCTGCTTCCAAATTCATCCACCTCCGGAACATGTTCCAGCTAGATATTTTCCCCTGCTAAGTAGTATCAAAATCCCTACCAGCCATCATAGTTGCAGTGATCCTTAGTCAAAGAAAGGTAAATTATTGATGAATTATTTTTTCCTCTCTACCTCTTGCCTCATCGATGTTATTTATCTTCTACAGTGTTATTTATCTTCTGCGGGAGCTCTCTGACAGTCCCTGTTGCAGAAGTTGCAGAATGAAGAGTAGCTCGACTCCTGGGAGGGCTGGGTGAAGCTGGGGCACTGGTGGTGAGCTTGCAGGCAGCTGCCTGGAATTTGCAGGCTTCTCCAGTTAGTCCTGTTGGGCTACCTGATTTCAGCTACTCAGCAGGACTCTAGAGGTTAAAGTTACAGGTTTGTTTTTTTACTTGCAGAGATCCTTGCTCAAGTTTTTTTTTTTTTTAAGATTTATTTATTTATGCATAAAAGCTGGGTGTAGGCCAGAGGTGTGGGGTGGTGAGAGGATTCACCAGAGACAGAGTGGAGAGCAGAACAGGCAGATCTACCGAAATACACTGCTGAGGGGAGCAGGGGGCAAGGCAGGAGAGGTCTGCTGCGCCATATGGGAATCTCTCTGGGCGGGTAACGAACTCATGCTGCAGTGGCTCTGGATAGCTTCGCAGTGCTGTGCTTAAGCTGTTGCACCACCAGGAAGGCCCCCTTACTCAAGTTTTTATGACTAAGCCAGCATATTGATGAGAGCAATGGGATGCTCATAGCTCAGGTCCTTTCAGGTTTGTTTTTCTCTTCCTCACAGTTGTTAGCCATTTACTCCATAGGGCTAGGTTTCTCACCAGTAAACTTTGGTAATCCTTTCCTAAGCATTGTTGTGAGGAATAATTTGTTACAGGGCAGGGTAAGGGGTACCTCCAAATCCCCAAACATGCCCACTCTAAATAGGTTCTGCCATCTGCTGCATTAAGACAGAACAGACTCCAGTGCATAAGACCGCTAATGGAAAGGAACTTTAATACAGTTAGTGTACAATACAGAAAAGGGGAAGAATAAAGTTTTCAAATCAAGTACCCGATGTTACCATGCCCTCATGGATAAATGTTCAGCCAAACAGGGCTACTGAGGCCCAAAGTACCTTCTGGTGGGTACCCATAGAAAAGGTCAGAAAGAGCGAGGCAAATCTGAAGGAAAGAGCAAAAATCAAGACAAAGCCTACCATTGTTAACCACCCTCCACCCCCCACCCCCGTCTCTCACCCACATCTGTCTCAGCCAGTCCAGGACCAGAAGCAGGCGCAGCTTCTTCACCTGTCTCTGCTCCGTGGGCCGCGTCCAGGTGTTCTTCTGGTCCTCCATCCTTCCTCTTCCTTCTCCAGTCTCCTCTCCAGCCTCTTCTTCTCCCTCCTCAGCTCCACCCTCCCTTGGGTGGGGCAGGGAACCTAGAGCCTCCCCTCTTCCTGGGGACCACCCTATTACACTTCCACACCAGACCCACCAAATACTACTAACCTACCACCTGCTGTGGCACCCCTCTACCCTTCCCTCCCAGCCACCCCCTTTGGGAACCTCAGTTTTGCTGTCAGACTCCAAGGGTTTGTTTTGGTTTGATTTTTGTCTGTTCCTTTGATTTGTTTCTTTATATTCCAAATATGAGGGAAATCATCAGTATTTGTCTTTCTCCTTCAGGTTTATTTTATTTAACTTAATCCCCTCAGTTTCCATCCATGTTGTCACAAATGGCAAGATTTCATCTTTTTTTTTTTTTTAAATAAATGACTAGTAGTCCATTGTGGAAATACACCCATATCTTCTTTATCCAATTACCCCTTGATGGGCACTTTGCTTGTTTCCATATCTTTAAGATGTTGAATTGTGTTTGACATGTAAAACATTACTTTAAAAAAAGGTAAATGACTTTTTATTTTTAAAGAGAATTTTATAAATCATGTCTGAAATCTAGTATTCTTTGGAAGTAGATAAACTATAGAGTTATGCTTCTGGGAGTTTTTATTTCTTTAATGTTTTCCTCCATGTCACCAGTGACTCACAAGTGTTAAGTGAGAAGAATTCTGATTGATTCTAGTCTCATCAATAGTCATCCTTGAGTCTGCTACAAATCAGTTCTGGGTAGTTGGGTAGTCAAATCTTATTTAGGTGGCAATATATTTCTCTACTTGACAGGGCATGCAGATAAGAATACTGTAATATCGGGCCTCCCTGGTGGCTGCGCTGTGGAGCTGTGTGCAGTGGTGAGTTCGAGTTCAATGCCCTGCAGGGGAGATTCCCATACGGCGTGGCAGACCTCTCCTGCCTCGCCCGCTGCTCCCCTCAGCAGTGTATTTCTATTGCTCTGCTTATTCTCCTCCCCAATCTGTCTCTGGTGAACCCTCTCACCGCCCCACTCCTCTGGCTGTACCCCAGCTTGTATGCATAAGTAAACAAATCTTTAAAAAAAAAAAGAATACTAGAATATTTTAGTCACCTTTGAAGGAATATGAATTATATTTTTAAAAATAAATCCTTCTTTAAAGATCTAACCTGTCTCTACAAACTAAATTAAATTTTAAAGCAGAATAACTGAAGGAAATCTGAGGAAGGAGGTTGTTTACTTGTATGACATCTATAAGCTCTTCTAACTTTAAGGTTCAACCTTATAAGTTCCTCTTTCCAAGAACATTTTTTGTATGAAAAATCTCCCAAACTACACCTCTGACTCAAGCATATCATCTGTCTCTTTTCTTAAAATACATGTTCATCTTTTGAATTTTACCAAAATTCAAAATGCTTTGAAAAGGGGATTGACCAATACTCCTTACTTTCAGTTTGCAGCTCAAAGATCAACTATTTTCTATTCCATCCCCCCCCCCATTGTAACAAATCAACTCAACATTTAAAAAGAAAATGAATAATTTATCTTTGGGATTAAAGTATCATTGACAGAAATAAACTCTAAACTTCTATGACCAGTACTGATAAAACCTCTACATGCTACTAGTGAAAGTATAAATTCACACTGGGAATTTCTTTGAATAGCGCTTAGGAGTCAGGTCTGATAGCTGAAAGATTCCAGAAAGTCTCTGGTTTTGTAAATATTTGAGTTGATTCTGAGTACACTGAAATTAGTGTACTCAGGTCAATTCTCCAATAAGGATTTTATAAATGGGCAGAGCTACTAATGGAATTTGGTGTCACTTCTCTAAAATCAGTGATTACACATTGGAAATTCTGTATCAAACCTTAAAATGGCTTCCTGATTTGCTTTGTTTGCTGGGGACAGGAAGCAAATTGACTGGCTCTCCTGGTGACCATGCCCTCTGGCAGCTCTATGAGAGAAGCTGCTGGCTCAGGCAGGCATCTCAAGCTGAAAAAACAGTGCCTTGCGCTGAGCAGAGACTGCTTAGCCTTAAATGTCAAAGAACACGAAGACATCATTTGGAAGAGAATCCTTTGCTGTGCTCAGCCATTTTTTCATCCAGTTCCACCAGAAAGTAAGCCGGCTTCTAGCTTGGGAAAAATAATAGTTCAGTAGGATTGCTTCTTCAAACAGACTGAAAGCCAAGATGTTTATGGGGGAAATAAATCCCTTGGTTTATATAAGGCAAGAATGTAATATGAAATATACAATATGGCCTGACCAGTATTTTTTTTTCTACCTACCGTGGTGCTTGTGACAGATGCCTGGTAAGACCATGAAACAAATAGATAATCACCCGAGAGAGCTACATCTCCAGTGAGCCCTGGTAGTTATTGTTCCAACTGATGTGGAAACTTAAGGGAAATAAGGCTCAGCACAGTCAACAGAATATCCATGCAGAATATCCTCCCGGTCACATCCCATTGACCTTGAACATGTAGAGATGGGACCAAGCACAGAGAAAACATTTAAGGGTGCATTTTCAGAGCTTTTCTGCTTGTTGACGGGTAATGTTAATTATCTTTACTTAACCTTTCCTTGTCTCTTTGAAGCCTCTTCTTTGTGGCCACATAATAGAATAACCACCATTACGTACATTTTTTAAAAAGATTTATTTATTTATGCATACAAACTGGGGTGCAGGCCAGAGGTGTGGGGCAGTGAGAGGGTGCACCAGAGACAGAGTGGGGAGCAGAACAGGCAGATTCACCGAAATACACGGCTGAGGGGAGCAGTGGGCGAGGCAGGAGAGGTCTGCTGTGCCATTGTGGGAATCTCCCCAGCTGGGCATTGAACTAGCACCACACCTGCCGACAGCTCCACAGCACTGTGCTTAACCCGTTGTGCCACCAGGGAGGCCCCGTTGTGTACATTTTTGACAGAATTTCAGTTTGGGGATTGAGGTCAACATTATAAAAGAAGCTTTTTTTGTGACTGGTCCAATCTTTTTACCTGCAGAACCACCTCAGTTGCCAATACTGTTTTCAAAGTCAGTGTAACAATCAGTGCTGTGTGTGCTCAGTTGGGAAAAAAACAAAACAAAACAGATTTGGAAAGTGTGCATAACACCAAGGTAAAGCCACAGATGTCCTGCTCTTGCCGGACAGAGGAATGTGCAACTGCTTGGGGGGATGGATGTGTTGTTGCACATTCCAGTGCAATGAGCTTTCGGCCCAGCTGAGTGATAGCAGGCCCTTGGTCTTGGGAGGACTCTGTGTTGCACCCTGGACATTCACTAGTTTGCACCAGGGTGTGCAGAATTCCCTCTGAGAGTCACTAGATCTCTCCAGCAATAAGTAGAAATACCAAAAAGAAGGCTAAAGATTAGGAAGGGACAGAGAAAGATGATCAGACTTCTACTCCTAGAATGATTGCCTTTATTTAATCATGGCTTCCTATTAGTATTCCTAGCAGAGACTGAGTTATTCATTAAGTGTGTGCCCAGTGCCCTTGAAACAAGAATGTTGTACAAATCCCTGTCTTAATCTGCCCTAATCCAGAGGAGCTAATTTGGTAGTTTGGCCCTTGAATTAACTAAAATGACTGTCACAGAGGGAGTTCATGCCCTGTCTACATAATCATAAATTGTAGAAACAGAGGATTTTGTTCCTGGAGTTTAGAATCATATTCACATTCATTTTAGTGATACATTTGTTCACTGGTATGAACATCAGCAGTTAAAATATAATTGGAAATAAGAAAAGGGGAGATCTTCTCAAATGTTTTCTCTTGGAAGCGTTTTGTAATGGATTTCCATAAAATTGCCTTTGGAATTTCACTGGAGTGACTTACAATGGCAGTCTGTTTAATGGAGAGCAACTAGGATCTTTCCTATACTGTGCAAACAGGGAGGTCTATATTCTCCCTGTGCACATGAGTCTTATTTTAGGGAGAACACTGTAGGCTTTTATTGCTTAAGCAAAAAATAACAAATAATTATCCTGCTGTAAAAGAAAATACTGATAATTATAGTTTGCCAGCCTTGTTGTATAAGGGGACAGGAAAGACAAAGTGTTAGTGTCTGCCGGCTCCAAAACAGAATGCTGCAGACTGAAATAAACTCCACATTTAATGGCCTCCCCACAGAAATGCTAAAAACTCCAGGAGCTGTTGAATAAGTATATGACCATGGCATGTTGTACACAATCAAAAAGATGGAGATTTTAAATAGTCACAAAAAATTTCCCACTGTATTTTATTTAGTGCAGCATAAATATACAGAGAAAGAAAATACAAGGGTGCACAAAATTGAACGAACAAGGTATGAAAGGAGAAAAAATTAGAGGTAAATAGGCTGTTCTAAGAAAGTTTTTAAAATATAATTTCTTGTAGCTGCTATTTACTGGAGTCTGTTCCACCGAAGTATTTTGGTGAGACTCTATTCGGTACCTTAGACTTTTTTTTTATGAAGATTGATTTATTTATGCATGCAAGAATTGAAACTTTTTTCAATTGTGCAACAACACATCCATCTCCCCAGATAGTTGCACATTCCTCTGTATAGCAAGAGCAGGACATCTGTGGCTTTACCTTGGTGTTATGCACGCTTGTTCTTCTTCCCAACTGAGCACACACAGCTTGTTACACTGACTTTGAAAACAGTCTCTGCTATAATTGTATTATAGCATTATTTAAGTTTTAGGTCTGCATCATTGAAAAATCAACATATGTAAATTCTACACTGAGTTCACTAATGAAAATCCAAATCTGTCCTTCACCAACTATTGTATATGTTGTGGGTAAAAGTATAAAAGAAATGTAGAACTAACAGATATGATTATACTATACCTGTCTTTGTTTTCACACATGGCCAAAGGGCAAGCTTGATGTTTCTCTTATTGTTAACAGGTGAAGAAATAATAAGGAAATTGGTGTTAAAAATATAGTAAATTCACTTTGTGGACCTTTTCTAAGCAGAAACGAATTAGCATCTGTCTCTATTATAGTTGAGCATATAGAGCAGCTTTAGAAAAATCTGTACAAATCTCCTTTGTTTTGATGACATTATTTTGAATATAATAAATAATTATAACATTTGATAACTGATATCATGTCTATGAGTCATTTGCCTTTGAATCTATGAGGCTGTTTTTCCTTTCTAGAATTGGAGGAACTACATAATTAAATTTTCATTTAAAAAATAATAATAACAAAAAGTCAGATGCTAAGTTTTGCATGGTAAAGACCTGATATCTGTATTTTAACAGGACTCCAAGGTGAACTTATAACATTAATGAAATTAAATATACCTCCTTTGTTCCTGTGTTCCTGTTAAACTCGATCAGATATATCTATTAACCATATATATGGGGGGTATGTTTTATTTAAAGATCTTAAAGATTTATTTATTTATGCATACAAGAACTGGGGTGTAGGCCAGAGGTTTAGGGTGGTAAGAGGATTCACCAGTGACAGAGTGGGGAGCAGAACAGGTGGATCTACTAAAGTACTCTGCTGAGGGGAGCAGAGGGCGAGGCAGGAAGCTCTCTGGCCAGGGATTGAACTCATGCTTCAGTGGCTGCAGATAGCTTCATAGAGCTGAGACTTAACCCACTGGGCCACCAGGGAGGCCCCTGAGTTGTTTTTTTAATGATCACAAAAGTTAATAATGTCTTTCCATTAAAATAGCCACAAAAACTCATTCATTCACCATTTCTTCCATTACACTACTTACGTTACACTATTCATTTCCAAGGGACATTTCCAAGTTGGTGACATTCTTTTTTCAGTTATGACCTACAAAACCATTGGGCAAACATTAACATTTAAAACATTTTCAAAAGTGGAGGGATTTTAGAACATTTCTTTCTCATTTCTCCCATTCTCTTCTTAATTTTTTTCTTTACTCTACTGCTTGCTGAAAATAAATTTTTTTTCTCCTGCACTCATCGCATTAAACGTTTGAGTGGCCACCTCTTAGTCTTCATGTTGAATGACACTGTGGAGATAACACTGAAAACTTGATTTCAGTCTTATTCTTCACCTACAACTGACTGTGACATCTCCAACAAGCTATAAAATGTCAAAAACCTGACAATGATTAAATTCTGCCCACATGCATAAAAAGATAATACACGTAGCTCCTATTTTCCCCCGAAGTCCCTTTTTATTTTTTATTTTATTTTGTTTTTAAAGATTTATTTATTTATACATACAAGCTGGGGTACAGACCAGAGGTGTGGGGTGGCTAGAGGCTTCACCAGAGACAGAGTGGGGAGCAGAACAGGCAGATCAGAAATACACTGCTGAGGGGAGCAGCAGGTGAGGCAGGAGAGGTCTGCCGCACCATGTGGGATTCTCCGGGGCTGGGCTTCGAACTCGCATCGCTGCTGCCGACAGCTCCACAGCGCAGCGCTTAACTGCTGCACCACCAGGGAGGCCCTGAAGTACCTTTTTAAATTCTGCCTTGCTGAGTTGTCTTGGTTCGTCATGGTTGTCTTTGATCCTTTCCTCTTCCTGCAATTACATGCTCGGTCCATCCCAAGGCTCTCGGTCTGTCCCAAGACATCTGGTCCTGTGTCTCTGATGAACTCGTCTATTTCAGTACAAGATCGGTCTTCCTAAAACACAACTCATTTTATAATATGTTACCTGAAACTTTCAAGAAATTCCCCCTATTAAATTCTTCCAACTAGGATTCCAAGTCCTCAGTCATTGGGTCTCAACCTACATTTCTAGTTTTTTATCCTATAATTTTCTGTGTGTGGACCTCTTGTGGTTCTTCTTATCCCATCCTCTAAGGTTCTTGTTTTGTCTTGTGTGGCCTTTTTTTGTTTTGGGGGGGTTTTTTGGTGTGGGTTTTGTTTTTGTTTTTTGTAATTTTATAAAGCCCATCTTAAAAACCATGTTTTACTGAATAATTGGAATTCAACATAATCTTCCTTTCAATGCAGCATAGTCTCTGATTTGTACTTTATCTTCTGTACTCTCACCCTATGCTTTATATTATTGTCAGTTGCCAACCCAGCTATGATTATTAAAGCTCCTTGAAATCAGGGCATTTCATGCATTTTTTAACAGGACTTTCATACATAAGATATAATTCAGGATCTGGTACACAGTAACAAGTGAAGGACTAAATCAACTCCTCAGATATAGGTGGAACAAATGTCTTGTGATGTGATGGTATAGAATGAGGCTGGAGAGATAAGTAAGGCAGGAATCTTCTAGAGTAAGGAAATTCTTTAGTCTGTTTCCCAAGAGCATTAGACCATTGAAGTATTTTTATCCCAAAGGTAATAATACCAGCAAAAAGAAAATGTGCATTGCTTACATTTGTCTCCTGCACTTTAGATGCATTATGAAAGGTAAAGTTTTGTGAGTAATACATACCTATTTTGCTAAAAGTTGTGGCATTTGGAGTTTGCTTTTACTGAATTCCTTGTTATCCAAAGCAGAAACTTGTGTTATTTTCACAGAATAAACAGCTTTTTATTAGAATTCTCTAATTCATTTTTGTAAGAACTATTCGTTCCAACCCTCCTACAGAATAAGCAATCAAAGCTACTTGAGAAGTAATAAATAGATACATAAAGGTCACATTTTTTTCCACTGCACAATAGCCATGTTTTAGATCTGTAAAATCTAAAGAGTACCAAAATAACTCTCTAACTTGCAAATGGTTAATACCTAGTTCTTTAATTTAAATATTTTTAACTTGTGGTCCATTGGCTCCCAGGCAGTACATGAATGGGACCCAGGAAGCTTTTGAACAAGGAAAGTTCATGCCTGCATGCTGTGAATGCAAAGCTTTCATTAAATTCTAGAGTCCATCACACACAAAATCCAAAAAGTATGCTTTCTTTAAATCTTTAAATTATTAGGAAACATGAATTTGGGCTTGTCTTGTATCAATACAGAAGTATAACAATAGCAACAACATTTAAAGTAACAGCTATCACTAAGCTATTATCTTGAGAACAATATCCTCCTTTTTAGTGACAGTCAAAAGAAATCATGGTTATACCAATATGAGTAATTGTATTTTATCCAGTAGTTATTTCTCAAGTTGGGATTCCCCAGACTACATTCTTAGGAATCATACTGGGTCCTTGTGAGGGGTGTAGATTCCAAGACCCACTCCAGACCTCTGGAATCAAATCCCCAAATGGAATCTGGAACTCTGAAGTTTGAACCAGGAGGTGATCATGATGTCCGTTTATGATTGGAAAGGACTATGGAACATAATAAATAGCAATGCTCTTTCTCCATTCAGTGTTTTGACAAACCAGCCCTATCAACCCTGTTCACTGAGTTGTTAAATAATTCTAGTTCCATGTGTGAACACTGAGCCTGCTTGAGAAGCTTTCTCTAACCTATCCCTGGTTCTTGAAATTGTTCTCCCAGAAGGTAGATATTATCATCCACAACTTATAGATGATTGAAATGAAATGAAATAACTTGCCACCTAGAGGTCTCCGTAGCCTTCCTTGCCACTCTGTCCAGCTGCCGCTCACAGTAACTGCTGTACTAGTTCCCTGCTGCCTAAAGGCATTCAGAAAACCTAAGCAAGTGAATGAAGTTATATATGAACCCGGCAGCCACAGTCGGCCTCTGCTGAAATGCATGGTCCTCAACAAAATTGTAGATTTATAATGAACAAAGTAAAACTCGTGAGCCTCTCTTGTTAAGCACAACTGTCTGACACTTGTCTAAAAGGAGCTTCAGAAGTAACACTTTACAGGCAGGAATGGTGTGATTATGAGGAAATGCCTCCAGTTATTACACTTTCATATTCCAGAGAATATAAAGGAAAACTAAACATGGCATTATATAAAGTGACCCCAAAACCTGCCAGCAGGTATCACCACACACATGCAAAATAAAAATGGAAGAAAAAGGGGTTTAAGGAAGAGTGAGAGAGTGAGTGAGAGGGAGAGAGAGAGAGAGAGAGAGAGAGAGAGAGAGAGAGATGAAGCTGTAAAGCAGGTCTTTGGACTCATTAAAACATGATTTTTTCAAGATTTTTGCCAAAAGAAGATGGCTTTCTGATATATACAGTCTATATCAATGGAATTATGTTTATTTCATTCAGTACCTTCATTAGAACACTAATAATGAAATTATTCAATTAAAAAATCCTGACAACCATCTCCATTTTACAACTGTTTATTTGGAAAGAGTTCAACGCCTTTTGTCAAGAAACATAATCAATTCATATAATCATTTTGAGAGTAATAAAACACAAATATTCTAGTTTTTACTCTAGAGTAATTTAAAAATATGCTTGCTATTCAGTTATGAAGTCATCAGATTAAGAAATTTAACTTGACTTTTAAGGAAACTATAACAGGAACAGTGGTTTCTATTAAAATATCTTCACAGGTTGTTTCTTTTAGGGGGAAAGAATTTTAATCATTTAATTAATTATTTAAGAGATATGACTGTTCATTTACATAATGCTCAAAACGACTCCTCTGGGGAGTTGGGAACCAGAAATTTCCCTTGGGTCTGTTGTGATTCTTTGTCAGTTGCCCTATAATAATTTCCAGTAAAAGCTCTCCCTTGAGGTTCCCATTGGAAACTGTGCTGTTCAGTAGACAATTATAGCAAGTGGTTTATTCAATCAATGAGTGGACTGTTAAATAGATGTTTGTATTTACACTTAAACCAATAGTGTTATGTGATGATACATAGTCAGTGGGATATTGAGACAAGAATGGTAGATGTCCCTTGTGATTGTACGTGGGCTCCACTTAAGCGTGAAAACATCACATGAGAACAAGTTTCAGAGGGAATCATCTTGAAATTTTAGAGCTCATAACTTCCTCAGGACAGTTAAGGGTCCTTATCTTTTAGACGAACCAACAGACTTCTATGTGTTTGCTTACAAGAGTTCAGCAGAAATCTGTATTCCAGACTTTGGTGTTCCTTTAAAGTTATATGAAAATGGAAGAGTCTGGGCTGCCCTCTGTCCACGCTCTCCTGTAACGAGAAGCTCTACCCTGGAATAAGAGCTCTCTAAGGCCCAGAATGTGACCTTTTTGTCATAGAATTACTAGGAGTCATGATTTTAAAAGCTGATACATTTTTATGTTTTTTTTTATTCAGCAAAAATGTATTGATCCACCTTTGTGTGACATTCTATTTTCTTTAATTTCTATATGTTTTACATCATAGTTCATTTTGGTACAATGTTTAAAAGCTAAAACATTTTTAAAGCTTCATTGATTGTGTTTAGTTATGATGTACACTTGAAACTTATATAATGTTCAAATGCAATATTACGTCAATAAAGAATTAATTTTAAAAAATTAATTAAGAATTTTAAATTAAATATCTAAAACTAAAAAAAAAAAAATACAACTAGAAGAAAAAAATATTGGCTATTCATTGGTCTAGAGTAACTCTAAAGGCCATTCCCAGAGTGTGAGGGTGAAATTCTACCTTTGAAGCAAACTTTTGTGCCTGCAAATACCAAATATGGCTGTTGTAGTTCCTGGGGAGCCCAGAGGAACCCCAGCAAGACTTCAGCAGCCCTCACATGCCTTTGAAACAACAGTAATTAGACCCGTTGGAATATTTGCAGCCTCACTGGCTCACTTGCTGTTATTTTTTAGTTTAGGCTTTAGTCTTATTTTCATTATGTTTTTATATAAATCAGACACATGGGGCTTGATTATAGATTTTAAGTCACCACTAGCAGCTTTAGATGAAAACCTTTCACAGACTTGCAGTGCTGTGGGTTTTCTGGTATCTGGCCACAGCGCCACCGCCCGTCTCTGCTCCCCTCCCTGTGTGTTCATTTCTGTGCCATTCCTCCCTACCGTCCCACTGCCCTTCATCCCAGCCGTGTCTGTTTACTTAATCTAAGCCAATTAAATAAAGCTTAATATTAGAACAGGCTTCTGAAAAGAGCACAAAGGAGGGGAATTGCAAGGCCACCATAGAATAATAGAAGCATTAAAAAAGCATTTTAAAGAGCACCCCAGCAGCCCGCCTGCCTCCTCTTTTGGGACTATTTATAGGAAGCACCCTCTCTTTTTGTTTTCTTTGTTACCAGCATCTCTGTGCCAAGGCCTCCCCTTTTGTTTGGTGAAATCTTAATGATATATCCTTGTGCATCTTAATATTTCTAAGGTCACTGATGGGAGATTTATTGTAACTTATGCTCTTAGGGATATTGACATGAAATTTTCAGTACACCTTGGGTGCTCTTAGAAGAGCACATTCAATATGTTTCAAAGCTAGCTTTTATTTTGATGTATTTTTTCAGTAATATTCTCGTTCAGTTAAGAAATCCTCAGTTTTTAAAACGGGTCATTACTGGCAATTTTGTTTGTAATAAAATGTTGGCTTTCACTGTTTAAAAATAATTTGGGGAGGAAAAGAAGATAATTCAAGTTAGCATTACAGATGGGGGAAGGGTAGGTGCCAACTTAGTTCCCTCTGTGCTAATTACGTTATCTTGCATTGCTTTTTGAACAATACTCAGCAAAAACTAAAGGACTTAAATCAGTGGAGATCACCCTTAATTGTAAATTCTTTCTGAAATCCCCAGTGAGTAGATGAAATCCCTCTGCTTCTAGAACTTTTAGCTTTCTGGGCTAAAAGTAGATTTGCCAGAATTTCATTTTTCCAGTCAGATGACTATAGCACAGCTTGCTTGTATTTTCCTCTCTCTGGTGGAATCCTCTTTTCTAAAGTCACCCCTTTTCAAATTATCCCACAGTGGGGAATGGCATCCTCAGAGAGGATGGGAGCTGAGGCAAAGAATATCATCTGTCAGCTAAATTCTTGACTTCTTGAGAGCAGAGCTTGAATTTGAGGGTTCACATTGCCTGGAAAAAATCACTGGTGCGCTGTCACCCTAGTTCAGCCAGATGCCTCCAGAGTGGAATCTCTGTTTACTGCTGCTGGTTGGCAGATGGTCCCCAGCAGGCAAACTTGGGGCTATTAGCAAAGAGATACTTTTCTTTCTCTGGCACAATGCTTCTGAGAGACACCTTATGTCCAGGCATTTGGCTACTAAGCAAAACTAAAGAGTTGAAGGTAAGAAACCATAAACTCTCCTCAAGTCATCACTAGTCTCTTCACAATGGTATGCCATAGTGCTAAGTGGTGAAGAAATACTATTTGAAGACTGACATTGGCAGTTTAACACAATTATCAAAGTAGTTTTCTAAGATGATTTTATTAAATTCTTGAAGCAACTCTCTATGGGAAATCTCATTAATAATCTCCTTTTTTTTTTAACTGAAGATCTGAAATGTTCCAAGGTCTGCCCAATATTCCACAACCAGTAAGTTGCCAATACAACTTCCAGATTCAAATTTTGTGTTAGTTTCATTTCAGAGATATAATTGACTCACATTCTAGTCAGGATGGTTAGGAAAACAAGCTGTTACCTTTTTTTCATTCATTCATTCATTCATTCAACCTTTACTAATCACCCACTTTCAAATCAGGGAAGCAGAAAGGCAGGTAGATAAGGAAATTTCATTGCTCCAAACAAAGGAGTCCATACACACAAAATTTAAAGCATCACCAGGCCTTTCCATATTCTCACCCTCATTTCAAATTTTCATTCTTTTGATGGTAGTTTATTGAGCACGTACTTGCTACCAGACAGGAAATGTAGTAGTAAATACAAAAGTAAATGGCTCCTGTCCTTCCAAAGTTTACATATTAGTTGGGGTGTGGTGGGACAGAAATTAAACAAATAAATTATTCACAGTGTTTCTGATGATACAGGGAAATAGTCTAGGAATGTAAATTGCTAATACCACTTGAGGCAACTTGATAATATGGCAGCCTCACATGAAGTGTATTGTGTACTCTTACAAGGATTAATATTTTTTGTCCTTCATTTGTCTTCAGTTGAACTCAAAATATATGAAAAAAATCATATATTTGGTAGAAACCAGTGACTTTTAAGATTGAAATAAAGCATAAAAAAGGGTGGGTCTGTGAATTTGTTTCGATTTCAATAATCCTTAATTAGCAATGCAGTATAGTTCATATGAATGCCAAATAAGCAAAAGAAACAAGTCATAGACCAGTGCACAGAGATGTCCCAGGAGATGTTGGGGGAAGACTTCTTAGAGAATATCTTCAATTTAAGGAGGGGTTGACAAACCTAGAGGAAAGAAAGAAGGAAGAAGGAGAGAAAGAGAATGGAGAGGGTTTTTCAGAAGGAGAGAAGAAAAATATGAAGTTGGAATAAAAAATGACAATTTAGAAAAGAACAAGTCTAAAAAGATATGAAGGTTTGTGATAGTAGAAATACGGAATTAAGTTGAAAAAGTAGAATAAACTCATAGTGTAGAAGTCCTTGAGGCCAGAGCTAAGATTTTAGGTATTTTGGCAGAAATATTTTGGACATGAGATTGACATCTGTAAGTGCATCCTGGCAAGATTTGTGATAGCCTTAATCTTTTGTTGGTGTCCCGCACAATTTCTTTTTGTGCCACACAAATCTACTTTATCTGCATTAACTATTCTGCCATTTTAAAAATCGTTAGTATTTGTGTGAAAATTAGAAACAAATGAACAGATGGCTTTCTGTCAAGCAAATAAGTGTGATTTCTTTAGATATATTCTAATTCTGAGCAGAAAACAGAGTGTAATATATAAATAAGTGAAAACACTGACACGTGCCCCATTCCTGCCCAAGGTTCTCTATATTGCAGTGCCAATTCATATTTTATTTATAAAGTAAAATATTTATATTTATATATATTTATCAGTTAGCATGTGTTCACAATTTATCACAATGACTTTTTTAGCTGTTATCACAGAGCATCATTTCTTTTGAACCCTTTCAACAAGGAAGGAATACAAACACAACCCTGAAGTAGCTACTGACAGCTCATCATTCCTGCTTCACTCCTGCGATGCAAACATCGGTATCCCCTGCTTTATGAAAGTTCATCTCAAGTCACTTTGCTTTTACAAAAGACCAACATCAGGATCTGCTTTTGCGAACTGAAAGAAATCCAACGTGCTCTTTCACTTATATTAAAAAGGGGACAGTTGCATCTTATTGTTTTACAGCAGCCTTTATAGAGCTACTTGGGAGCTACTTTGTACAGGCTGCGTATTTATCATCCCATCCTTGCTTTTACCATACAATAGTGCTGTTTTAGGTTTTATGTGTTATGTGGTATCATTGGTAAGTCATTTTGGGGGTCTAATTTTTTTTCCATATAAACTAATAGTAATTGCTTCTTTATACCATTTGGACTGATGGACTTTTTATAGGAATCTTTCCATGTAAACTAATAGTAATTATTTCTTTATGCCAATTGGGGTGATGGACTCTTCAAAGGAATTTTTCCATATAAACTAATGATAATTGCTTCTTTATGCCATTTGGGCTGTTGGACCTTTTACAGGATACTTTACTTTCAGATCGTGAGGGAAACCCAAATCTTCACTTAACCTCCATGTTTCTCAACCCCTTGCATTTAGACAGTTCAGACAGTGGGCTCTACAATGAAGTGACATGTGTCACTGCTGTGTGAAAGCCTTTAAAAGCCAGTGCACAACACTCCCAGGTCTTCCTTCCCACTGTACTACCCTTGAAACTAGGAGTTGAACCCCAAGAAGAATATGTCATATTAGCGGGTCACTGCATGAGAGAGAACAGCCTAGTGAGTTATCCTACTCACATCAGGATATATATGAGCAAGATATAAACCTTGATCATGCAAACTTAAGCCTGATTTTTCTGAAAAATCCAACCCTTTAGCCCTCACCTAGTTGTATCTTATTTTTTTCTGTCTTGAATTAAGTTGAAATGCTTCAGAAAAAGACTAGATAATTTGCCCTAAATCAGCTTGAGCCAGACACTTGTCCTCAGCCACGGCCCGAAATAGCAGATCTGAGAATGGGGGGAGAATTCTTACTGTCTGCCTTTCCTAGATTCTCTGACCAGTGGAAAACCTTGTTTTGAATAGGGCTTTTGGTAAAGGTCCTAAAGTCTTTCAAGTGTATATCTTGAAGTAAGTTTCCTTTGCGGGAACCATAATATCCTACTGAAAGGAACTTCGGCAAAAACCCCAAGAAAGGAAGATCATTCTGCGATCTATCTGTGTAACAGTGACTTCAGTTTGCCATGACTTTCAGTTACTCACAAATAAGCCATGATAATGAACCACTTCTAAACATGTTAGAAAATAGAAATCGTTTAGTAGCACGTCAGACTAGACAATTTTATCTTGGCAGTTTGTCTCCTATGTAAAACTGTTCACCTAGTGGAGATTTTCCCAACAATATTAACAATTCAGACCTCAGTAATTGAAATCTTGCTATCCTGGACAAATGCACTGAATTATACTAACTCTTCCAAATCACACAGAGCAGATTGATGGAGGAGGTGGAGGAGAACAATGCTGTTTGAGAGCTAATGAGTAGACTCATGCTAGTCACTGTGGTTAGGTTTACCCTTCAGAAATGTTGTTTAGGATTCCAGCAACTTCAAACATGTCAGTGTTCTGTGTATTTGGCGAGGTCTATCAAAACACAAAATTAAATAGCCAAATGAATCAATGCTAGAATGTGTTTTAAAAGTTAATGAAAACAATGCACTGGCCTAACATCCAGGGAAGAGTTTGTGTTGACTTCGTTGCTTAATGAACATGGGTTCTTATATCAGTTGAGATGAGCACACCTGGCAATATTTTCTCCATAAGATTCTCAAGTCTGCATTCATTCTTGTGTCTGTGCTGTATGTGTTAACTTGCATATGAATATGCTATCAACCAAATAAATATTCTGTGCAGTTAAGAACACTTATGCACATTCTATTTATCAGACTAATCTGCTAATGAAATATTGATTTTTGTTATAGCTGAACAAATGTTTTCCTTGGCTTCCTTATTAAATGTTTTATTCTTTTTTTGTGATGCTAATAGGATATATCCTACTCCTAGCATTGTAGACTAGGCCTTCTGGAGAGATAATAAGAGTTGCCCATCTTAGCAGGTGATAGTGAGGAATAAATTCATTGATGTAGATGAAGTTCTTGGAACTTTGTCTGGCACATAATAAATATTATATCAATGTTTGTTAATTTTATTTTAGAGGTGTTGTGGCCACTGTATATAATGTATCAAGTACTAACAAGTCTGTCAGGTCTTCACAAAAACCGTGTTAAATTTATTCCGTTTGATATAGAATAAAAATTATCACTTCTAACTGCACTGTGTTAATTTAAAATGACTATTCAATTTTATGTGTCTTATGTAATAAGCCATAAATTGCATTTTAAAAATAAACCCCAGATGGCACTTATCTATTTCTCATAAAAAAGGTCTAGAAAAAAGATACTTATTTAAATTTTATAACAAAAAAAATCACAAAAGTCAGGATGGTGGCTAAGTGGGCCATTATTTCATGAGTAACTTAACTGAGTTCCCTTAATTTCCAAATAATCATCTCATTCTTTGGCCAATAATTTCCAAATTCTGTTGGAATGAAATGACTTTTAAACTGTTTCGTATTAGAATTTTACTTTCATTTATATGTAACTATCCATTTTTGAAAGACTATAAAGGACAGGGTATTACGTTTTAGATTGTTTTCAGTATTACTCAAATAATGAACATATTCTTTGATAACAGATGTCAGCAAACATTTTCCGTTAAGGGCCAATAGTAACTATTTTGGGTCATCTACAAATACAAAAAGGTCCATACAGTCTCTGTCACAACTACTCTGCACTGGCATTGTAGTCTGAACTATAGTTGTGTGCCAATAACACCGTATTTAGAGGGCTAGGCAGCAGCAGGATGGATTTGGTCCATGAACCAACCATAGTTTGCAGACCTCTTTTCCGTAGAATTCCTCTCTTATTTTTGTCATGGCAAAATATACATGCCCAATATAAAATATGCACCAACGTACTTACACATTTGTTTGCATGTGTACTTGAGAACCATGAAGATAAAAGTTTAAAAACTGCAAGGGATTTCAGGAAAATAAATAATGTAAAGGGGAAATAAACATCATAATTTGTCCTAGAGAGGTCCACCATTTTTATGTGTTTTAAAACAATCTAGAAGGTTTAATTTGCTTTTAATCAAAACTACCCTTTAAATTTACTTAAATAATCTGAAGTTGTTATGTATCGAACTCGGTGTAATAATGTTATATAACTTCCAAATTTGAGACTCACAGAACTGGACTAAAAGACAAAAAGAGCTATGGGCAGGGTCTGGACAGTCCAATTTGTTTTTTCTATAACCACTGTCAAATTATTTGAGAGAATAGAGGATTCTACTGTGTTTCTTTTTGCCTGAAGAATTTTCTTTTTTTTTTTTTTTTAAAGATTTATTTATACAAGCTGGGGTACAGTACAGAGGCATGGGGCAGCGAGAGGGTTCACCAGAGACAGAGTGGGGAGCAGAACAGGCAGATCAGAAATACACTGCTGAGGGGAGCAGCGGGCGAGGCAGGAGAGGTCTGCCGCACCATGTGGTACTCTCCCCGGCTGGGTGTCGAACTCGCATCGCGCGCTGCCAACAGCTCCACAGCGCAGTGCTCAACCGCTGCGCCACCAGGGAGGCCCAAGAATTTTCTTTTTTGATGTTTAAATTTTCTACTCTTAATATACATGAATAGGAATGTGGTGCTGCATGTAATGTCTGAGCTCACACAGATTAAATGAGCTATATATGGAAGGGCTCTTAGTATAGGACCTGGCCCAATGTTTGTTAATTTTTTTTTAAGGTTTTTTTTACTTAGGCATACAAGAGCTGGGGTGTAGGCCAGAGGTATGGGGGAGCCAGTGAGAGGATTCCCCAGACAGAGTGGGGAGCAGAACAAATGAATTGACTGAAATACACTGCTGAGAGGAGTAGCAGGTGAGACAAGAGAGGTCTGCTGCCCCATATGGGTCAGCTCCCTGGCCAGGGATCGAACTTGATGCTGCAGTGGCAGCTGATAGCTTCACGGTGCTGAGACTTAACCCCTGCACCACCAGGGAGACCCATGTTTGTTAATTTTGAATCAAACTCTTGTCCATGTGCACATTAATATATTAATCTTTGGGGGTCAGAGAGAAGAATTAAACCACCTGCTTCTTCTCAAATTTACATTTCTTACTGAGTGTTGAAAAGATAATTGTTTTCTTATTTTAAATCTTAGGACTTCTTGTAAAGCAACACCTCTCTTGAGGACATGATGGGGTTTACCCTTTCAGGGAGAAATCACACATATCTTTGTGAATATGCATAAAGATGCACAGATTTTGACACTATTATACGTGAACAGAACTTCAAAATGGGCCTCAGCTCTACCCTCACACTAATTATTTCCATATCATACCTGCTTTGTGCTGTTCCATATAGATGAGGATGGCTATACTGGAAGGCTTTTGAGATATAAAATAAGCCTAGTGCCTTCTAGTAGCTGTGTTTATCTCTAGGTATTTCTAGGTACCACTTTTGTATGAAGTATTTTGTATTGTTTGAGTGAAATTTCTAAACAGAATTACTAATCCAGAATGACTTTTATGTTACTGAATGTCAAAATAAGCTTAGTACTCTATAGAATAAATTAAATTTGTTGTTAAAAAATTCCTCTTTATCCTGTGCTAGAGAGAATCAATGCAGACTGGGCTAGAGGCCCAGTCCTCTAAAGCTTACTGGATATAATTAACAATTTACCAGGATGAATATATTCTCTTGGGAGACAGTTCAATTGCTTGCTATTTATTAGCTGAAACCAATTTACAATTTCTTTCCTTGGGTATGATACTTATGAAGCTTCACTGGAGTAAACTGAAAAAGTAAGAGAAAACATGCATCATTTAGCATTTTCACCGCTCTATTCCAAACACTTGGAATAGTAAATACTCAATGACATATGACTATAAAGAATCATCATTGAATCTCTCTCAAAATCTCCTATTAACCAATACAAAAAGAAAAAGTCACAAGTTGAATTTTGTGCTGAGTTAACATGATGTAATTGATGTATATATGGATCAGATATTAAATTATTAATTTTCTAATTTTTTTTTAACAGAAAGAAGCCAGGACATATTATCAACCCTTTGAAAACACAACCTAAGAGACTTTACCATTTTACAACTTCCTTGGGTAGGTAAGACCTTCTTTACTCTCTAGTAGAAGTCACACATAATTGCGAAAAAGAACAGTTCTTTGCTAACCATAACTTAAGCATTTCAATAAATATCAGTTCATTTTGATAAGGAAGAATACACCTATGAGTCTGTAGCACATGCATTTAGAATGGTTAAAGTAGCACTTCATATTATTTTTCTTTTTTTTTTAAGATTTATTTATGTATGCATACCAGAACTGGGGTGTAGGCCAGAGGTGTGGGGGTGGTGAGAGGATTCACCAGAGACAGAGTGGGGCACAGAACAGGCAGGTCAACTGAAATACACTGCTGAGGGGAGCAACGGGCGAGTCAGGAGAGGTCTGCTGCGCCCTGTGGTTCAACTCCCTGGCCAGGGATCGAACTCGTGCTGCAGTGGCTGCTGAGCTTCATAGTGCTGAGACTTAATGCCTTGTGCCACCAGGGAGGCCTGCACTTCATATTATTTACAGTAATTTAATGGTTAAAAAAAAATGAAATTGCCTTTCTATGCCATGAGGACTGAACTTGTCCTACTGTGATTGGCAATGCCAGTCATATTTGCTCTGCACTTACTACATGCCAGCATGGTCCTACATGACTTACTTTACATAAACTGAGCTGTTCATTGCTTGCAAAAATCCTGTGGCTATGGAGACATCACCATTTTGCAGGTTAAGGGTGTGGGAAAAAGAGAGGGGGCAGGCAATTGGAGGAGTTAATCCAAGCTTGAATGCATGGGTCTGAGAGCAAGATATTCTGGAAAGAACTACAGTGAGAGAAATTTCGTATTATGGTAAAAATGTCTAGCAAACAGATTCTCCTGTGTTGAGTGGGTTCTCTCTGAATTTATGAAAGAGAAAACATATAATACATTTTATTTACTCAAAGAGCTGTTACAGGCAAATATTCATTTTATGCTTGTACTTGTTGCTTTATAGTTGTATGAACACACACAAATTTGTACACTTGAGCTTCGGAAGTGTTTTATTTTATATCTTTCTTTAAACTCAAAATTCCTATGATAAATGTGGGATTATATTATAGAAAAATTACAAATGAATGATTTCTTATTGTGAGAAGAGTGCATTTTAATTTAATCTTTTTTTCTTTTTTTTAAAGATTTATTTAGTTATGCATACAAGAGCTGGGGTGTAGGCCAGGGTGGGTTGGGGGGGAGATGAGAGGGTTCACCAGAGACAGAGTGGGGAGCAGAACAGGCAGATCTACTGAAATACACTGCTGAGGGGAGCAGCGGGCAAGGCAAGAGAGGTCTGCTGCACCGTGTGGGAAGCTCCATAGCCAGGGTCGAACTTGTGCTGTAGTGGCTGCTGATAGCTTCATAGTGCTGAGACTTAACCCCTTGTGTCACCAGGGAGGCCCTTAATTTAATCTTTTTTTTATTAGAAGTACTGAATATCCAATCTTAATTGGCCACAGCTGTATATACTTTGTTTTATTATTACCTTATTATTTTATTTTTAACCAAGAACATACTTGCAATAAATACTTAAGTAGATGCTGTGTAAATTAAGCAAATTCTAACATTTAGGTTTGTTCAAAGCTTACCCAAAGAAATAAACCATCACAGAAAGAGCAAAAGCTCATTTCTTTCCTTTTCCTAAAAGGTGTCACATCTGTGTGTTCAATACTTTAAATAAATGCATGTGTATGAAACATTATGCCATATAAATATTTACATTTAAAAGTTTACATTCTTTGCAGCTTACCTTTATATTATAGAGATATATTAATATCAATAAATAAAGATCTGGCCGATTCATTCTAGCAATCATAAAGTTGACTAATTTTCATGTTGCAAACATGTGGAGCTAAGTATTATTAATTAATACTTCTAAATAACCCTCAGTATTTTCAAGATTTAATACACAAATGCGTAAGCATGGCTTTCAAAGCATCTTTGGGATTTGTGTATTAGAAACACATAGTTCTTGGGCCTCCCTGGTGGCACACCGGGTTGTCTCAGCACTATGAAGTCATCAGCAGCCACTGCAGCATGAGTTCGATTTCCAGCTAGGGATCTTCCCACATGGGGCAGCAGACCTCTCCTGCCTCGCCTGTTGCTCCCCTCAGCAGTATACTTTAGTAAATCTGCCTGTTCTGTTCCCCACTCTGTCTCATGTGAATCCTCTCACCTCCCTCCCCACACCTCTGGCCTATACCTCAGTTCTTGTATGCATAAATAGATAAATCTTTTAAAAAAAAGAAACACATAGATTTTAATAGTGATACCATGCCAATGCTGTTTATGTTTCATTTTTTTTCTTATTAGAAAAGCACTTTTTTATTGACTGCAAAGATCTTGCTAACTAATGGGACTCATGAATTTCACTGCTTTTGCCATTACACAGTAATTGAAATCTGTTTTATTTCCCCAAAGATGAAATACTGGTTATACCCAAATATAATGTAAATATTACTTTTGAAATTTAAAAGATACTTAAAGGAAAAACTATTTGGTTGACCCATATTTATTGCTCAAATTCCTTTCTAAAATCATAGGAAAAACTTTTAAAGAGGGATTTTCCCCTGTTTTTTTTCCCTAGTACTACAGCTAATTTTAGGCTTTAAGGTAAGGAAAAATGTCAATGTACAGTGTTGAAATTTATAGATAGAAATTTAAATAACTTTTATTTTCTGAAGGAAGTAAATTAGTACTTTGGCATAGTTTGGGGAGAAAGAAGAGATGAACTAATCTTTGCTTGGGAGCATAAGTAAATGCAAGATTTCTGTAAGCCTCCCAGATAAGAATTACATTATACTTATGCAGACGGGAAGATCAAGGTCCATATAGAACAGTTAACTTTCTGAAGGTCACAGTGTGATTGCAGAGCCTGGATTCCAACTCAGCACTCCCACACTCCAGTACTATACTGCCTACCAGAAATGGAGTTGAGAAAACCAAACCTATTAGACACATAAGTAATGTTTTCATTTATTCTACCAATATTTATTTGGGATGCTTTTATGAGAATTGAGGGGATTGATCTTAGAAAAGCAAGAAAGATACCCTATCAATCCAAAAGGAGTAAACAAAGATTGGGAACAACAAAGATTTTTTCAGAGATTCTATGAATGTGACTATTTAATTAGCCATCTCAATTTTGACATGTTCTCTTAATGCTGTTTACTGGGTGATTAATTACCTTTGTGATCACATAACCTTGCTAATTGGAATTAAATTGAATGCAATAGTAGGAATGAAAGTGTTTGGAAATAACAAAATCCTTGCAATTTGCCAATATTACTAATTCTGTAAAATTTAGAATTGAGTATTTCAAACCTAATTCATTTAATTCTAAGTGTAAAGGTTGATATATGTCTGTGCAATTTAATATCAGAATCTCTTTGTTACAAAAGCCCCATGCAAACACTATGGAGTAGTTAAACAGTTTGGACAATTGGCTTACTTCCAGCTTCCATCACCTATGAGAGCCATCTTATTTAATCCCCTCAGGACTCATAGCAGATAACAACAGTACCAAGCTGTGCCTGCCAGGAATTGGACCTTTCTCATCATCTCTACCTATCTTTGGACTCAGTGCTCGCTCCTCTTGATTGCTCTGATACTCCTGTAGTCTCTACTGTTCATATAATATGATCATTATAAATCTTTTTTTTAATATATATTTTTATTGTTATTTATGTCTTTTACATTTTGTATTCCCCTTGG
>PVIJ01007158.1:0-85132 GCA_004024925.1 Scalopus aquaticus | reverse complement strand
GATTAGTTGTTCATAGATATGTGGCTTTAATTCGGGGTATTCTATTCGGTTCCATTGGTCTTTCTGTCTGTTTTTGTTCCAGTACCATGCTGTTTTAATTATTATGGCTTTGTAATATAGTTTGAAATCAGGGAGTGAAATTCCTCCGTTTTCTTTCTTTTTAGTTAGGAGGGCTTTAGCTATGCGAGGTTTTTTGTGTGGTTCCATATGAATTTCATCAGTAGTCAATCTATTTCTTTGAAGAATGTCATTGAGATTTTTATTGGAATAGCATTGAATCTGTAAATTGCTTTTGGTAGGATTGCCATTTTGATAATGTTAATCCTTCCAATCCATGAGCAGGGGATGCCTTTCCATCTTCTTGTGTCTTCTTCTATTTCTTTCAACAGGGTTTTGTAGTTTTCTTTGTATAAGTCCTTCTATTCTTTTTAATGATTTTAAATACTAGCGAACCCACCAAACTATAGGATAGTCTCATAGTCTTAGTGAACTACTGAGTTCACTATCACCATTTGACCTGTAATCCGAAAACCTCTTATGAAATGAAAAGAACACCAACTTAGATGGGAACACAGACTTGGATGGGACACCTTGGGTTACTTTGTATTTAAAAATGGTCCTGGGCAACCTCTGGACACTTTAGTTGTCTTTTAAAATAAGGGAAATTCTATCTACATCACAGCATGTCATTAGAGACAATGTGGTAAGCTATTTAACATAAAGAAAAGGTTCAATGAAAAGCATTTATGGTTAATTCTTTAATATCTACTTTGCGGGGAGAAATGACCATAGCAATGGCTCTGCTATTCCTACCTATTCACATACTTTATAGAAAATCCCATATTTCTCAGTAGCTGGGAGATATTGACCAGTCACTTAATCTCCCTGCACACCCATTTTCTTCTGTGTAAAATAAGGGAGAGAAGAGATGTGGCTATGAAATGTCCCTCTGCTTATAAAATAGCAACATAGGTGCTATTGCTTCTGATTTTAACGTCGAAGCTAAATGGCAGCCAAAGCATTTTGGGAGGAAATTTTAGATTTAGCTTCCTGAAAGCTTATATTCAAATAAATGTTTTTTTTCAAACATGGGTCCTTTGAATCAAATAAAAGACCAAGAATATTGACCATACACCAGCCTACCAATTGTTACCTAATAAGGAATTCTTTATGAGCCTCACCTGCATCATAAAATGATGCTAAAAGTAGAGCAACAACAATTTCTTGTGAAATCTTATCCTGTTTCCTTTTAGTCACCCTGACTGCCTCTAGGGTGTCCTAGAAGAAGGAATTTTTTTCAGTGGTTTAAAAGAGACAATAGGCCCCAAATGGAGTCGCTTGTATTAAAATCCATGTCATCAAACCTAGACCTTGCACCCACTCCCAGGAATATAATCTTCCCCAATCAGCTGGGAATTTCCAGGTTAACATTAGATAAATAAATATGCCTGAGAAACCCCTCCCATCTAGCAAGGAACTGGCTTTGCTGAAATAATCTACTCTTTCTTATCTCACACCTCTTGTCTATAAAAGGCCCCATTTTGTATAGCTCTTCAGAACCCCTTCTTATTAGATGAGATGCTGCCTGATTGAGGAGATTTAAGAAAGTCAATTAGCTCTTTAAATTTACCTGGTTGCAATTTTACTTTTTTAACATCAGCCATCTGGTGCTTAAAAATGGGACCAAGCCAGAAGGTATCTTGCAGGAAGCCAGTGAGGTGGGAAAGTCCTTCTTTCTTTCTGATCCTTTTATTCTGAAGAAAAAGGGTGGCGATGAAGGAAGCCAGGCCAACTGTCATCTGCTCTGGGCCCCTCATTTCTGCTGTTACCCTCAGTCTCTACCCTAGTCTCTCCCTTGTTTCAAAGTGGCACCAATCCACCCTCTTAGCGCCATTTAATGAAAACTTCCTGTCTTTTTCACAAACTTAATCTAATTGTTCGGTCTGCTCTATATTCCGAAGAAAGACATGCTTTCAAAATGGAAAACAAAGACTAGTTCACAGCCAGAAGAAATTTTATTTTTAAAAAAATTGTATTTCAATTTCCCTGAAGAATATCTTTCCTAAACATATTTTTTTTAAGCATCATTTTCAATTGATTATTAAAATCGACTTTTTCTTCACCAAAGGAGAGATAGCAACATTTGGATCGGAATAAAATTACTCTTTCCCAGAAGTTAATGATTTGACCTTAGAATTTAAGGAATGCTGTGGAAGCAATTTCAATTCCAACTTTTTTTTAAGTGATGGCATCTGGTAACTTAAGGTAAAGCATTATTTGTTATAATTTTATGTTTCTTTAAAAAAAGAAGCTACTAAGCCTAAATCTAAGAAAAAAGGTGAGGCAGATAAGGAGCTGAACCCCCTCTTCATTTAAAGTATGAAGAGTGATCATTAGGAAGAGTGATTATTATAAGAAGGGTACAAGGTTTTGCACTTTCTGGAATTGTGAATTATGAAAACCCCTCTTGGGTTTTCATCAACAAAAAGGTATGACAAGTGAGAATCACTGGAAAATTATAGGACGGTGGGGCTTAGGAGTGGATAAGGCAAAGAACGAGAAATTTATTTTAAGAACTGTCTCCAGCCTCTGTCCAGGATATTCATAATACAAACAGACCCAGAGCAGAAAACAGCATCTGGGAAGGGGCTAGCTAGGTCTTCCACCTCTTGCTGGGAAAAAGGGAAATCTTTTTTTTTTTTTAAGATTTAGCTGGTTTTGACATAGAGAATAGGAAGAACTTTTGAAAAACAGGAACCATTTAGTGAACCTGTCCTAGGAGTTAATTCCTAGCTGGCTGGTCAACCCCCTTTTTGTCTTGCTGGCCCTTTCCTGCACATCTTTTCCTACTTTTCACTGATGTGGCTTAAAGAAGCCACTGCCTAAAGATGCCTTTGAATAGCATAGAAGTCTCTTTTTAAAACAGAAAGTGTTTCCGGGAGGGTGAAGGGCTATGTGACTTATCACAGACTAACTCATTCAGATTTTCTCCCACCTCTCTATTCCAAATCAGCTGTATTGAGAGGAGGAACCCACAAAGGAGGGGCAGGACCAGAAGAGGAAGGTTTTAGAACATGTTACGGACTGAAGTCTCTGTAAGGGGACAGGCAGGCTCAAGGAGACCATTGCGAGTGGTCCTGAGCTTTTGTGGAAATGAGAAATGACTAGAGAAAGACAGGGGCATGGGTACCAAATGCAAACATGGCCTATTTCAAAAGTTTCCCTGGGTCTCTTTTATCCCAGATCTTGAATTTCCTATATAGTATTACCAGTGATTAGTTCAATGTTCTACTGCTTAAGTTGACTTTTATATATTGGACTAATATGATAAATATTATAATATTTCGTTCCTGGGGAAAATGTCTTTAAAAACTGCAAACATTGCAATGTTGATTTGTGAGTCTGAACTTTTATCTAAAAATATCAGAAAATGGGGGTCTCCCTGTTGGCGCAAGGGGTTAAGTCTCAGCACTATGAAACCATCCAGAGCCACTGCAGCATGAGTTCAATACCTGGCCAGGGAGCTTCCCACATAGCGCAGCAGACCTCTCCTGTCTCGCCGCTGGTCCCCTCAGCAGTGTATTTCAGTCAATCTACCTGTTCTGCTCCCCACTCTGTCTCTGGTGAACCCTCTCAGGGCCCCACACCTCTGGCCTGTACCTCAGCTCTTGTATGCATAAATAAATAAATCTTTTTAAAAAATAAATAAAATCAGAAAATGGGGAACATATCACTTGATATCTTTCTCCTATCCCCAAACCAAGAATCTGTGAAGGAAGTAAGAGCACCAAGGACATTAACAAGAATCCATTCTGGATTTTCTCAGGCTGCTTGATTTCATGTGATTTTTAACCTTAATGCATAAATGGCAATGTAACTTAATTTTTGTCTATGAATCTTAACTCCTTTGCAAAGTGCTTTATAACTTTGCAAGGTGCTTTATTAGACCAATCTTTGTCCCCTAAGCTAATTCACAAATAATTTCCACAGAACCTCAAGGCCAATTGGTTGATTCTCATTGGTGTGGGGAGAGTTAATTTCTGCAGCAAAGTGAGCCCCGTTAACAAAAATAAGAGAAGGTGGGGATTGTTGCTATGAGACTCCACAAATGATAGATTTAGCCTTCATAAACCTCCCAGTTTACTGTTCCTCATGTGTGCACTGTATCAACAAATTCATCCCATGAGGAATCCAAATGGTAATCTCAATGGTATCTTCAACATCTTCCTTTACCTCACAATTAATTTTCTCCCTTGTCTTCTCTGCCTTAATCTTTATTCATCAAACTTTGTCTGACAGCCTTTGTGTTCCAGATACTGGGACAATATATGGATTAATGGATAGCAGCTCTGCTCACCTCCCTTTTTTCTATTACCATTAGGTTCATAAAACTGAAGTCTCACCTAGACTGTGACAACTGCTACCAGCTAATCAGTGTGCCTGCCTTCATTTACTCCACTCTTTGTTGTGCTATTGGTATACCGGGGTTATATTCTAGGACACAGGTGCCATCCCCCTCAGCAACAGGCAAGCAAAGCCTTCAGAAACTTGTCTTTGGTCTACCTTCTTATTTTTCTAAAATTATTCCCAGAATAGCCTATGCCCCTTCAGACTTCTGAGAACTTATATCCTTCCCCATTATGGAATGCCCTTCTTTGTCATATCTACCTTTCAAAGTTGTATTTACTCTTTAAAGTTGAGTTTGGATGTCACTGCCTTTGAAAAGCATCTCCAATATCCTTGTTAGGAATTACTCCCTCTTCTTCCCTCTATCACTTTATATTCCTATTACCACAGGAATTTATATTAAAGCCACAGCTTGGAGATGTGTCGGGTTCAGTTCCAGACTACAATAAAGTGAATACTGCCATAAAGCAAGTCACGGTATTTTTTTATTTGCCAGTGCATATGAAGTTATGTGTGCACTATTCTGTAGTCTATCAAGTGTGAAATACATTATGTCTAAAAAATATAAATACCATAATGAAAAAATGCTTTATTACTAAAAAATGCTAACCATCATGTGATTCTTCAAGTTCTAATCTTTATCCTGATGGAGGGTCTTGCCTCAATTTTGATGGCTGTTGACTGAAGGCTGAGGTGATAGGCAGTTATTAAAATAAGAACAATAACATTTGCCACACTGATGGACTAATAAAAGATTTCTCTGTAATATATGGTGCAGTCTGAGAGAACTTTACCCAGAGGAGAATTCTTTCAATATTTGAGTTAATGCTCTTAAACCCTGATGATGCTTTATCAACTGAGTTTATGTAATATTAGAAGTCCTTTGTTGTGGTTTCAAGAAACCACTTTATTTGCTCATCCATAAAGACAACTCCTCATCCCTTCAAGTTTGATCGTAAGTTGCAGCAATTTAGTCACACCTTCAGGTTGCACTTTCAATTCTAGTTCTCTTGTATTTCTATCACATCGTGGTTATTTCATCTACTAAGGCATTGAAAACCTCTGTCATCTCTGAGAATTGGTATCAGCCTCTTCCAAACTGCCGATAATGCTGGTAATTTTACCTCTCTCTGAATCACAAATGTTCCTAATGGCAGCTGGAGTGGTAAATCCTTTCCAGAAGGTTTTCATTGACTTCACCCAGATCCTTCGGAGGAATCACCATCTGAAACAGCTACAGTCCTATAAATGTGTTTCTTGAGTAATGAGACTTGAAAGTCAGAATGACTTCCTTGATTCCAGGGCTACAGAAGAGATGTGTTAGCAAGCATGAAAACAGTTATCAGTCTCCTTGTACATCTCTATCAGAAGAGTGTTATTAATGAGCAATTATATTTTGAAAGGAATCTTTTTTTTTCTGAGCAGTAGGTCTCAACAGTGGGTTTGAAATATCTGGTAAGTCATGTTGCAAACAGATGTGCTGTCATCCGGGCTTTGTTGTTTCATTTACAGAGCACCGACAGAGCAGATATAAGGGTTCTGGGAATTTTGGAATGACAAACACTGGCTTCAACTTAAAGTCTAACCCCTAACAAGAGAGTCAGCCTACCATTTGAAACTTTGAAATCAAGCCTTGACTTCTCATTAGTTATAAAAGCCCCAGAGAGCATCTTCTTCCAATAAAAGACTCTTTTGTCTACATTGAAATCTGCTGTTTAGTCTAGCCACCTCCATCCATTATCTTAGCAAGATCTTCTAGTTACGTTGCTATAGCATCTACATCAGCACTGGCTGCCTCCCCTTGCACTTTTATGAGAGGGCTGCTTTCTTTAAATCTCATCAACCAACCTCTACTAGCTTCCAATTTATTCAGTTCCCTCACCTCTGTGAGCCTCAGCGAATCAAAGAGGGTTAGGACCTTACTCTGGATTTTGCTTGGGCTTAAGGGAATGTTGTAGTTGTTTGATCTTCTGTCCAGATCACTTAAACATTCTTTAAGTCAGCAACAAGGTTGTTCCACTTTTTGTACTTCGTGTGTTCACCGGAGCAGCACTTTCAATTTCCTTCAAGAACTTTTCCTTTGCATTCACAACTTGGCTAGCTCTTTGGTACAAGAAGCCTAGCTTTTAGCCTATCTCAGCTTTCTAGATTGACCCTTCACTAAGCTTAATCATTTCTAGCTTTTGATTTACAATGAGAAATCTGCAAAGCTTCTTTTCACATGAACACTTAGAGGGATACTGACTGGCTGAATTTCAATACTGTTGTATCTAAGGGAATAGGGACGCCTGAGTCAGGGAGAGAGATGGGCAACAACTAGTCAGTAGAGCAGTCAGAACCCACACACATTTATCAATTAAATTCATTGTCTTAGACTTGCAAGCTGACCATAGATCAGAGGCATACATTGGGGAGGGGGGTGGGGAGGAAGAGCGGTGAGGACCAGAGAGGGACAAGTACAAGAGACTGTGGGGATTGAGCACAGGTCGTGGGAGAAATACAGAGACTACACCTGAGGGGAGAAATCAACTATTGGTCAAAAATTAACAAAGATATAAGAAAATAAACATTCTTTTAAAAAAAGAATGTAAGCATAATAACCTAAAAAACAATTCACTGTCCTATGTGAGTGTGGCTCCTGGTGCTCCATACAATAACACACTAACACCAAAGATTGCTAAGCACACACCACAATCACAGGTATAATAATAAGGAAAAATCTTGACCTTTAGTGAGAATTACCAAAATGTGATACAGAAATACCAAGTGAGCACATGTTGCAAAAATGCTGTCAACAGGCTTGCTCCATGCAGGGTTGCCACAAACCTTCAAATTGTAAAAAACACAGCCATCTGCAGAGTGCAATAAAGCAAGGTATGTCTGTATAATCATTGGAAAGATGTTCTTTCCTTGAAACTTAGACGTGTTCTGAGTTTAGGCCCCCTATTAGAATAGCTTCCACATGAGCCATAGCAATTGCTTTAATATAAATCACCTTGGGCTGAATATGCTACTCAATTGGGCCCAACAAATTTTTAGTCCTGTCGATTTTTTATTGACCAAAAAACAAAGCCAACAGAGGTTTTACTGTTATGCTATCTTCTTTCTTCCAGTGCTCCCTTAGCGAGATACATTCTCAGGGATTAATAAAATTGCCCTCCATGTCCCCTACACTTTGAACTCTATATTAGTCTGAGGTCCCTACCCAGTGTAACGTGTTCTCCTTGATCCCAGCACCCAGCAGAGTTCTAGATGGCAGCAACTCTCCCTCACCTTTCCTCTCCTTCCTGTTCCTTTCCAGCTTCAGGGTTTTTTGTTTATTTTTGATTTTTCTTTGAAGAAAATTTATATGGAGAAGCCTGTTTGCTCAGAGGCCTGAAAAGGTCTCTGCTACACTAAAGCACTTCGACAGATGTTCAAGAACACAGTTCCTTGATGCTCACGGTTACTACCTCTTCCTTTACCCTGTGGGTTTACATTCAGGAAAAAGGATTTGTCATCAGCCTTTGGCTTCTTTCCAGCTTCCAAGGGGCTGTGCTAGGAGCGGCCCCTGTGAACCATACTTGAAGTTCACAGCTGGTGACGAGAAGCACGGGAAGTAGTCACAGCAGCACAGCTGTGACTCCGTTGCTTGTC
The DNA here is from genome assembly GCA_004024925.1 of Scalopus aquaticus. Lineage (NCBI taxonomy): Eukaryota > Metazoa > Chordata > Mammalia > Eulipotyphla > Talpidae > Scalopus > Scalopus aquaticus. The sequence goes on along the minus strand of PVIJ01007158.1, from coordinate 77,089 downwards.
TTACCAGATGACATCAGTGAACCAACTACCTGGTTGTTCAGTGGCCAGACTGGCCCCAAAGCCTCCCAGCTTAACCTGTCAAGCTCCTGAGAACCAGTCCAGCAAGAATCACCCTGCTGGGGAGGAGGAGACATCTTTGGAGTGCATTCTCTTATGACAAAATTACGTTTGATTCAAGTTGCAGTGACGCTATTGGCAACTATGAGTACTTCGGGTTTGTAGCTTTTTTCCCTATGTGGAACTTGCTCTTGAGGGCAAGGAGGGGCATTTATCACAATGCTATGATTCACTCTCCTACCCTGGCTGTGATTTTGTTTCATCTTTGAGTTCTAGGATTAATGCCAAAAAAATGTCAGACTCGTCACCCGGGGTCACATGCATGTTCCTCCATCTTGGCTACCTGTTTTGGACAGTGGCCACAAAGCACATGTAACAATGTTTGTTCTTGATGTTAGCTGATGTCCCTGTTGTCCTTTTATAAATCCATGGGCTGCAAGAACATAAATCTAAACCTTTTTTTCTAATCTACCCCTTTCTTACTAGTTTTCTCACATATTTTAGTGTAGTGATTTCCCTGGTTATGCTACCTAGCTTGTGAAACACCTATTTGGTCCTAAATTGATGTTTATGTAGGATTTGGGTATTTAACACACAAATCCCCTTTCTTCCTATTTGTGTTGTTCACAAATGTGTGGAATCTGCGCACACTTCTCACAACTTGGGTCTCTAGAAGCAGAAGTCTGACCAGCCTCTGTTTGCCAAACTCAGACAGTGTAACGATGTCTGTTCCTGCCTGCTCCCTCCCTGCCATCATTGTTACTGTACAAGTGTATGGGAAAGTCCTTCATTACAAACACAAACAAAGCAATAATAAGGGGAGAAGACAATAAAAGCACAGAAAGATGATTGTAACATGTACTTGCGCCTACTTAACAGTAGCTGTACAGTGGTGACCTGCCTAAACACAGAGGAGCTAGCAGCTTAGGCCAGGCCTGGAGTCTAGATTAAATAAACAGCACAGCAGCAGAAGAAAGAAACCAAAAGTCTGGTGCTCAGAACTTCAGAAGGATTCTACTCAACGTCTTCCAGACCAGGTCTCCAATTCTATCTCCACCCCTACTTCTGCAGTGTTTATTTTTAGCAACATGTGATGGTGTGTGTGTGTGTGTGTGTGTGTGTGTGTGTGTAGTTATATATGATTTTGTCTTGCTCTTTTTATACATGAGTCATACACTGTCTACTAATTTTAATTATGATGTAAGATGACTGGAATGAATGAAATTATGTTTTTTTGAACTAAACAATACTGACCAGCAACTACATATATGATCAAACAGTTTGTCATTTCTAGCAGAAATCCCACTAACTTCAGCTTGGTACACTAGTTTGTGCCATGTGCCTTTATGGGCATGTCTTCTGTAGGTGATAAGAGGTAGGAAGTAGGGGGACAAGTTTTATTCATTTATTGTTAATTATATCAGCAATCTTCTCTCAGGGCAGAAATTTCTGTCTGTAAAGAAAAGTGATCTTACCTTGACTTCACATTTCCTCTCATCATATTCCTTCTCCAGAGAGTTCAAATCTGTCTCCACATAAGGTTCCTCAGATGTTTTCTGAAGAAGAGCTGAAGAGGGACAAGAAATCCTGACATTAATTTGGCTATCTTGCTTATAAATAATTCAGAGCACTTAGTTAGGCTTGGATAAGCAGCTGGACCGTGTCGATACAGTTGATCAATAAAGATGAACTGAGCCACTGTGATGATGGCCAAGCTGGCAGAGGAAACTGGAGGTGAAGGAGAGATGCTGAAAAGAAATGAGTCCTTGGCCTCAGGCCCTTGACCTTTAATCCAAAGAGAAAAGACTCACATACAACACCACTTGAAACATCAAACCATAGCATATCAGTCAACAGAATGTAGCAAAAATGACACTTTCGGGCCTCCCTGGTGGTGCAGAGGTTAAGAGCTGCGCTGTGGAGCTGTTGGCAGTGGCGACGCGAGTTCAACGCCCGGCCAGGAAGATTCCCACATGGTGCAGCAGACCTCTCCTGCCTCGCCCGCTGCTCCCCTCAGCAGTGTATTTCTGATCTGCCTGTTCTGCTCCCCACTCTGTCTCTGGAGAAAACTCTCGCCACCCCACGCCTCTGGCCTATACCCCGGCTTGTATGTATAAATAAATAAATCTTTTTAAAAAATGACAGTTTCATCATTACCATTTTTAAAACTCAGCTTCAGGAACACTTTCTTGATAATTTCAAGCCAGGGATTTTTTTATGCACTACTCTAGTATCTCTCACTTGTACTGTATGATATTGCACTTGATTTGTTCTTGGACTGAGGATTCACTTGCTGGGACCACATTCTACTAAATGCATATTTTCTACTATACAGGTAAATTGTGTTATTATATAAAAACTGAAAAGGCCTAAAGTCTTACCCTTCAAACATAATCACTTGATATATGTCCATACAGTCTTCAAAAAGCTCTCTTTATACACACAAACACACATAGTCATAGTATGATTATGTAAGGGGATGTCTCACATCCTCTTGTGTGATAGAATTGCATTTATTAGTGGATGAGGTGGATGACTGTGTGAAGATCAGTTTGCTCAGTCAGGGTGAAACTGGGCTGTCCTGCTTTTGTCTCCTCTTTCGGTCTCTGTATCTCCGACTTCTGCCTCCCATAGGACTCTCAGATACCTGGAAGATATCCTTTCTTCAAGTTCCATGAGATTTAGAAGTGATATTGGAACTTGAGGAGTAAAAGCCCTTGCTATGTCTTGAAGCATTTTAAGCCAGCTTTACCAGAGCACTATATTGGGGTGATGGCTACAAAGCTAATAAATAAGTGGTACCTTGAATTCTTATTTGTCACCATCACCGTTACAGTTCTATCACTAAACTCACAGACTACATGTGATTAACCCAAAATGAAATTCGAGCATTTTTAGGTCTCATGGCCAAAATGCCATTCAGCCATTATCACCAGTATATCACCTTGATTCTTATCTTTGGCGGACTTGATAGAGATTAACCATCAGTCTTCCGAAGCTCCTCCCAACCTGCAGGTTCTGTGAGCCACCTGGATAGAGCTAGGCTTTCCTTGGGCTATTCAAAGATGTTACGTTGAATCTGTACTGAAGTACGCTACTGCACTAGTTTATATGACCCTGTTCACTGACAATGGACAACCTTTTGGGTTCCTCACTGTCTGCAAGATCTCTGTGAGCTTGGTGTTTCCAGGCATAATAACTGTGTGCAAGAAGTGCATACAATGTATTTAGAGACACCCATGACTGAGAAGCACCTGCCCTTAAAACTGTTAAGTATCGCAGTGACGCTAAAGTCTGAGAGGTGGGAGCCATACTGCTAGGGTGCTAGTTCTGCTCTTCCACGTATAAGGTGCACATTATCAGTCATCATTGTGCTTTAGCTTCTTCATCTGTAAAGTGGAAAATAATGAGAAAGCTTAGAGTACAGGACTGTTAGGAGGTTTTAATGAGTTAATATGCACAAAGTGTTTAGATCATGGTAAGCAGTCAGTAAATTTTAGCTCTGATTAGTCATGAAGGAATTTTTGTCACACTCCTTATGAGCTTCAGCGAGGTTAAAGTTGTACCCAAGGTGTGCAGCTAACAAGAGTAAGAGCTAAGACTCCAATTCTCATCTCTAAGCTCCCTGTCCATGTTGCTTGGCAGTTTATTTTGGCACAGATTCATTTACAAAAGAATCAGAAAATGTGTTTGAAAATCCTATTAATGGACCTGCTTAACTCCACAGTGGTTATTCTCCAAAACAAAAGCATAGAATCGTTCTGCCAAATGACCGGGCTGCCAGACCAAGGTCAACAATACCTGTTCAGACATGACTGCTTACCCTTGAGGGCCATTAACTGTTATGAAACCTTGTGTTTGAAAAGCTGAGAAACAACAGGCTTTAGTTACTTGCAACAAACACATGCCCTTTAAAACAGGAACAAAGTCATAGAAGATACTTAATTTTGGGAAAGGGCCCTAGATGAGAGGTCAGGAGAACCAAGTTCTATTTCCAGCCATTCAGGAGGTTGTCTCAGCCATTCAAGGGGTGTGTCTGTGCCATGCATGCATAAGCGTATCTCAGTGTGCATGCATGTATGTGTGTGCACACATGTATGTGTGTGTGCATGAGCGAGAAGCAAGAGAATAGACAATTCTGGAAAAAATGTACTAAACTGTTATCAAAGATAAATTCTAAAAGGTAGAGCATATGTGTCATTGGAATCGGGGGTTATTCATTGTACTAAAAGGAGAATTACCAAAAGATCCCACATTTTTCAGATAAAAATTGGAAAAAAACTTGTTGCCAACAGAACTGCACAACAGTAAATGCTAAAGAAAGTTTTCCAGACTGAAGAGAAATTATTCAAGATGGTAATTCAGATCTATAAAAAAGAGTAAAGAACTCCAGCAATGGTTGAATACGAGGTTAAGTATGAGAGTATATATAAACACACACACACATATACAGTATATACACACACACGTACGTATATATTTCTTCTTTTCGCTTAAGTGCTTTAAAAGATATATGATTGCTTAAAGCAAAGGTTATAAAAATTTAGGGGGATTTAACATATGTAAAGGTACTATTTATCATAACAGCACAGAGGATGGATGGGAGGTACATATATACAACCACAATTCTTGCATCTATACTGTTACAAATTTTCTGTGTTTCACATTAAGTACTACAATATTAACTCAGTACATATTGTGATAAATTAAGGAGGCATAGAATAATCCCTAGGAGAAATATCTGGGGAAAACAATGTAAAGAATATGCTAAAAAGGAGTGGAATTAAAACTGAATAGAGAAATAAATACATGAAAAATTGACAGCAAAAAAACAAACAAACAAAATTGTAGCTCTAAATCCAATTATGTCAACAGTTACACTGTATATAAATGGACTGAATATTCCAATTAGAAGGCAGAGGTTAACAGATGTATTAAAAAGGCAAGATCCAACTATATGCTGCCTATAGAAATATACTTTAAAAATAAAGGCAGAAATAGAAGAATGGAAAAAATACATAAAAATACCAAGCATAGGAAAGCTGGAATAGCTATATTAATATTAGACAAAATAGACTTCAAAGCAAGGGGTTACTAAAGATAAGGAGTAAGGGAGATATTTCATAATCATAAAAGAGCCAGTATATCTGGAAGACAAAACAATAAGGAACATTATTTCTTAGTAACAGTTTCAAAATACATAAAGGCAACAAACAGCATACATGGAGTCCAAGGCAAGTTTATCCCTGGAACATAAATCATTTTAACATTGGAAAACAAATCATTGCAATCTACCATATGAACAAATAAGGGGGAAAATCATATGATTACGTCAATTTATGTACCAAAAAGAGCATCTAAAAATTAACAATCGTTCATGATGGAAATTCTTATCAAACTGGTAATAGAAAGGAACTTTCTTAATTTGATTAACAGTTATCTGTGAAAAACTTTCTGCTAACATCATACTTCAAAGTGAAGAATGAACTCTTTCACTTAATAATGGGGAAAGATAAAAATGTCTGCTCTCACCATTTCTATTCAGCATTCTACTGGAGGTCCCAGTCACTATAAGAAGACAGGGAACAACAGCCAGAAAAAGCTCAAAAATAAAAACAGAGCTAAAAGTGTCTCTATGCACTGATGACATGTTTATATTTCTATAGAGAAATGCATTGACAGTGATAAATCATTACATATTTACTTAAGGGTAAAATACTACAAAGTACCTAACACCTTTACACAAAACCACTACATTGCCAAGTGAAGTTAAAGAAGACCTAAATAAATGGAGAGTCACAATGTTTATGAATTGAATCATCCAATATTGGTAGGATAACAGTTCTCCTCAAATTAATTTATATATCCAGAGCAATCCCTATCATAGTCCCAGAGAAATTAAAGATTTATATGAAAACAAAAAGAACCTAAAATAGCTAAAAAAATCTTGAAAAAGAGCAATGTTGGAAGACTTACACTACCTAATGAGCTGTAGTATTTAAGACCTGATTGGTGCAAGTACTTACATATCTTTTCGAAGAGCTCATTTTACTGCTTCATTGTTAATAGAATCTTGTGGGCTTTTTAAAAGTCCTTAAAGGAGTATATTTCATGCTAATATTATTTGTGCATTTATATTATTCCTCTATGAGACTCAGTTTCTCCTTGCATCCAGGTACTGAAAATATAAAGTTAACATGTAACTTTATAACTTTACATAATTGTTTAACTTCCATGCCTATATTATTCCATATCTGTAGTTTGTTTTAAAGCACATGTGTCAAAACAATGACCATTATGTAGCCTAAATAACCACAATCTCAACTCTTTTGGGCATTGACAAGATATAAAGCCACGAAGTTTCTTTCCCCAAATTACCTACCCAAAGTGGAGGGCTGGCAGGCTTTCGGTGACACCCATTTGGGAGAGGACTCAGGATGAGGTGCCACAGGTTGCACGGGGCGAGTCTGTCTGGCTGCGAGTTTCATCAGACTCATTTGCCTCTTGTGAAATATTTCCTGTACATCACCCAGCTTCTGCAGGACTTTCTGAGCCTTGGCCTACAGGAACAAAAGCAAGTCACAGGCAGACCACTCTGCACTGAGCATGAGGAGATAAAGTTTCTCTTTCTGCCTCTTCCTCTCTCCTCTGCAGCCCTACTGCCCTCAGGCAACCCTCCTCTGGACATCCATATGCAAGTTACTGCATATCTCCCTTGCACCAGTATTGTGCTTATAAGGATCTCTAAGAGAACTTTGAGAGCAATGATTTTATCCTTTTCACTCCTGCCTCTGCTGGAACACTGCCCAGCCAAGCAGTCCTCTGAAAACACATGCTTAGTGGACAGAGGCTCTTCAGGCCCTGTCTACTGATGATAGAAAACAATACTACAGACCATGAATGAAGGGCAGTAGGCCAACTTACAAAACAGGAGGACTTCACAATAAAAAATGTGCCCTAAATAAAGGCCCTGGTGAAAGAAAGAATTTAAATGTTTTAAAGAAAAGAATTAACTGAATTCTGAGATAGGAGCAAAGGAACCACAAGCACCTGTAATAAAAGAATGTACACTTAATTTCACCCTGTGTGACCTCTTCTCTGTACATAAATAGGGAAGAAATAAACTGAAGAATCACCGGGGAAAAGATGAAGCACACAGATTTCCCTTAACTGATGTAAGCCCTGTGGCAGAGGGTCAGGGAAAGAAGACCAGGAAGCCTTTGATTAACACCAGCGTCTGAGCGGGGACAAGCGCCTAGAGGCCTTGCTATCAGCCTGACCTCCTCTAGCTTTGGTCAGTCAAAGAGAGGAGGTAGTCTTTTCTTTGCCATGCCAACACTGACATCCATCTCCTAGATGATTTGGATGGAACAAAGAAAGGACGCAAAATTAGAAAAGCTGAACTACCATAAGCCATGCAGGACATTGTAAGGCTGCCCAATCCCCAAAGTGCAGACTCGGCACACACCCCGAGGTTGCCACATTCTGCAACCGGCAAAGTGAATTTGTCTTTTTTATGCTGGGGCATCTTCTGAGGGAAAGAGCAAGGAGTCCTGAGGCAGGGCTGGAATGTCAGCTATGGAACAAATGTCGCCCTACAGCCAGAGGGTCCTGTCAAGGTTTACCTCTGTGGAGGTCACCGAGGATCTGGGGCTGGTTTCCCTCTGGGGGTCTGAGTGCAGAACCAACATTTAGCCACATGTGGCGACTGAGCACCTGGCACGTGGCTAGTCTGAATTGGGCTGTGCTATCAGCATAGAAAACATGCCAAATTTTGAAGATGTCATATTAAAAAAGAATGTAAATATTTCATTAATAAAATTTGCTATTGATTATATGTAAAACTAATATTTTGAACAAAAGTTAAATAAAACATTAAAATTGATTTTGTTTCTTTTCACTTTTTAAAATGTGGCTATTAGGAAATCTTAATTGACACAAGTGGCTGGCATTGTAGTCCTATTGGACAGTGTTTGTCTAGATCAGCGGTCAGCAAATTTTTCTGCAAAGGACAAGTAATAAATATTTCAGGCTTTTCAGACCATTTATTGCAACTGCTACATAAAAGCAGTGACAAATAATAGATAAGACATACATGCATGAGTGTGGCTGTGTTCTGATAAAACTTTTATTTATCCAAATAGGTGATAAGTCATTTGGGCCCACTGGCTGAAGTTAGTTGACCCCAGTCTCCATTGAGCTCTGGGCTTTGCTTTTGTTGAAAAGGTCTCAGAGAATGTGTCTCTGGCCTCAGGAAGCTCAGCAGTACAATGGACTGGAGGCTCTAATAACAAAGCTATGAGACCATGTCCCGAACGCAACCACATTGGGGGTGAGGGCAATGTCATTGATTTGGTGATCAGCCGCCATGACATGCCTTTCTGGTCCAATGATAAGCTTCAGAAATGGAGACAAGGGCATTATTGATCAAGACATCTGACTGAACAAATGACTATCAAACTGGTGGTGTATGGTGTGCGGCCCTGGGTCAGGCCACAGGCCTGGGCCTGATCACCAGGACTGGACCCAGCCTGTGTCACCTTGGCCTCTTTGCCTCTCTCCTTCACGGCCCTAGCATGAGTCCTGGAAAAGTGAGGCAGTCAAAAGAGACCCCAAATTCCTAAACTGAGATGAAGGAGACATTTGTGCCAGATTAACACCCACATCCTCCCCTTTCCTCTTTTTACTTTCAAATCCATTCTCTACATTACACTCCAAATTATCTTTCTAAAATATCATTCTGGTCATATAACTCCCCTGTTTATTTCCACAGTGTCAGAATAAAGGCCAGACAGCTCATTCTGGAGCACTGAGCTCTTCATCTTAAACTCTTGACCCTTATTTCCTTAGAGACTTACCTCCTGCCAGCACCTACCTCCAACACCCAACCTGTTGCCACAGTTCCCCTAAATGATCCTCTGTTTCCAGCCTCTCTGCCTTTGAACCTTCTACTTCTTCTATGTTCCCTCCTTCCATTTGTCTCCTTTGAATATGCTGCCCAATTTTCCTGAAGAGATTTAAACGTCTTCTCCCATGGACCCCTTGGGGCCTAGGCTGTGCTGACCACTGCCTTCCCTGTGTGCCCTGCTCTCTCGTGAGAACGTGTTTAGAGGCTCTAGCAGGGGAGTGCAGCTACTCATACACTCACGACCAAAGAACGGGTCATTCTATTCTAGAAAGGCCGTTTGCTTCAACCTAGTGTGAAGCTTCAGGAGGGACACACATAGCACAGTGAGGGAGGAAGGAGATGCCTTCCTAATCAGCCAGATCAGCCAAATCAACCCAGGTGATCAATGGGGCGACAGATGTCTCAGCCAGGTCGCCCTCGCATCCTGTCTCTTGCATTCTACATGCTCTTAGCCAAGGTGCACTTAGTGGGTACATGTTTGTCTTCCACTAACCTGGGAGCCCGTGACTACAGGGGCTTTTTTCATGATTGTCCTCCCACAGTGAAGCCCAGCCTGGGAACCCAATGAGTATTTGAGGAATTGAACTTTGTTATTTGCTACTGAGATTGTTCATTTTCTAGTCTGGGTAGGGGAAGTGAACAAGGAAGAAAACCTAAACAATAGTACTAAGAGGGTAACACAATGACAATATATTAGGAAAAGGTACTTTAAGAGCCTCAGATAGAGATAGTTCTTAAGAACAAGAGTCTATCACTAGTGTAGTTTTGATAATCACTGTGTCTTCAATGTTAGACATAACATATCAGCTTTTTAGAAATACATGTTATTTTTTATAATAGTTTTAGATTTACAGAAAAATTATAAAATAGTACAGGGTTCCCATTCACACCATATGCAGTTTTCCCAACTATTAATATCTTATATTACAATGGTACATTTGTTTTAGTTAATGAATTACTGGGATGTTAGAAAAGTTATCATGCATTTTTGCATAGAAAACATAGAAAAAAAAATCCATCATGACTTTCCTGACAGCCCAATAATGTTGATTCACTCTTTTTATTATCAAAATAAATTATAAATTTCCTACTTTATTTAATTTTTCCTACCTTTTGCTTAATGTATATTTCTTCCCTAAGGTTCTATCTAGGGCACCACATTACATTTAGTTATCATGATTTCTTAGGTTCCTCTTGGCTGTGATGGTTTCTTAGCTTTTCTTGGATTTTGATGACCTTGACTTTTTAAAGGACTATAGGTCAAGTATTATACAGAGTGCCCCTCAAGTGGGATTTATGTGATGTTTTTCTTATGATTAACCTGGAGTTATGGGTTTTTAGGCAGAAGACCACAGAAGTAAAGTACCATTTCATCTCATCTTTTCAAGGGTTCTCTCTAAATGACTGTTGACCTTGATTACCCGTTGAGGTAGTATTTATTAGGTTTCTCTACTATAAAGTCACATACTGCACTCTTTGGAAAGAAGTCACATTGCAAAGTCATAATCCAAAGAAAGGGGATTATCCTCCACCTCCTCAAGGTCAAAATATCTATATGGATAATTTAGAACTATTCTGCATGGGAGATTAGTTTCCTCCTCCCCGCATTAATTTATTTAGTGCACCATTAATTTTATCAGCATGGATTCATGGATATCTATTTTATACTTTGGTTTGTAATCCAATACACTTTATTAATTTTGTGGTTCAAATTGTTCCAGTATTGGTCATAGAGGACTCTTTCAGTTGTTTCCTGTATCCCATCATTATGGTTTGTTGTTTTGATTTTAGGCTTTCTGGTACCATAAGATGTATGATTATCGTATGTGTATTTCCCACATCAGTTCTAGAATCAGCCACTTCTCCAAGAAGCCCAGGTCTCTTTTATTGGAGAATGGTATTAGAAACCAAAATCTCAGTGCTAGGTGTGCTTATCATACTGGGCATCTCACTGTTTCTAGGTCCTTCCAACTGTCAAAGTAAAAAGATACAGGTGTCTATCTTAAACTTTGCATATACATATACCTAAGAAGGCTTCTATAGGTGTAGAGTATCAGTTTTGACAATGTCATAATTTCTCAGTGGACAAAACTCTCCAACATAACAGGTTATTTAAATCTTATAATTTAGAATTTTATTCCAAACCTAAAGAAGAGATGGCCTTTGGGGATTTTTTTGGTCTACCTTATATATAAGTTCCATGAGGGAAGAAAGCATATCTATTTCTGCTCATTGTCGTGTCCTCAGCAGGTAGCATAGTGCATGATGCATCAGAGACGCTCACAGTATTTATTCTCATAGTAGAGATATGAATGGCAGAAGGTGATGAGTGAGTCAAACCATGAAGGGTTAGTTTGCCAGTCTAAGAAGTCACTTGAGCGCACAGGATCTGGTTAATGTGTTCACTATATTCTACCTGGATTTTTTTAGGCAAGAAGCAAAGTCTTCCCACATCTTGCTCCCAACCACAGGATTAAAATATCCCAGAAACATTACCTTTACTTCAACGGTGAGCATCAGCTCAAACTGGTTGTAGAAGTCCTTGGGGTTGGGTAGCTGGTAATCCTTCGCTGTGCTCAGGAACGTCTCGATGTCATTCAAGGCAGTGTCAACCCCCTCTCGTGACTGGCACTTGTCTACAGCTTGGGAAGCCAAGAGGTAGATTCCTGCTTCACACCACTGGCTGACCTTTAGGAAAGAAACACAGTGCCCGTGGCAGTTAGCTTGACCACAGTCCTCAGGTGGTCCGAGCTTCTATAGGATCGACAAGGAATCTGAAACCACGGGAGATTGCTGGGGGACAGCATAAAGTTCATAGGTGTGACCACTGTACATACACTATGAGGTGGAGGACTCCAGACAATTTCATATCTGTCCACTTCGCAGGGATGTAACCCAGTCACATAAATATTCTTCCCTTCTCCACCAATAATAATTGCTAAATCTCCAGAAGAGAGTTAAGTACTGCTAAGTTTGACTTTAACCATAAAAATAATATAACCAGTAGGTTTTGAGGTTTATTTGCTAGCTACTTGTCTTGCACCCTAATTGGTTACATAGTTGTTGATGAGGCATGAGGTCTGGCCTCCTATATGCCTTCCTGGGGGAGGGAATGTTTCTTTTTTACAAAAACACCACTTTCTTCAGCCCACATTTGCATTTATTGGCATTTTTCTTTCCTAGGGAAACTTCCAAGAATGCAAAATGTTATAACTCAGAACAGCAATACTCTAACTTTGCAGAATGCTGGAATGAAATCAAATAGATGATGAATTCTAACAAATCAATGTTTTTAAGGACTTGAACAGAAAGACAGGGGCCTTTTATTGCCTGAAAATCTACGTGAAAAGAAGCTTCCAATGCAGGTACAACTGCATTTTTCTTTACCATGTGACCTGAAGAGCTATGTAAAATAACTACAGAGAAACAAGATCAGAACAGAGCACACCAAAGTGATAATATTTAGGAAAATTATAGGCACTTACATTGTGGTCTTCATTTTTTTTCTTAAATAATGTATATCAAACATACACTACTTTCAGAATTACAAAAAACAATTAGGATATTTAAAAATTGATGACTATCACCGGTGTGTGGATGAGAAGGGGAGTGGGATATATAGGTGTCCATGAGTGACTTTTTCTCCTCCTTCCTATGTTTTTAGACTTTCAAAATAATATGAAATCATATTTTCAAAGATATTTTGAAAATATTCTCTTTAGTCATCCTGCCTAGATCTACAGAAAGCGCGCGCGCACACACACACACACACACACACACACACACACACGCTTTAATTTCTGGAGCAGAAATAGAATGAGGAAAACAGCAGTCGATCCTGCAGAGAGCCCAGCACACAGAGCAAGTTATGCAAGAGGCCCTTCTGAATTACTTGCTTCTGAAACAGCTGTATTTCATTGGCATTTAAATCCCTTTGGCAGTGGAACGATGTAAAACAGCCTGGATGGGTGCCCTGGGCAATGGGAGAGAGAGAAACACCTGTGGGAAGGGAACATGCTGACTCATAGCCCTGAGCCTTGTGCTGACTGGGAACAGCTAACAGGGAAGGATCCAGAAGTCACTATCACTGCTGACTGGGCACTTGCCCAGAGGTCACCACGGAAGAGCACAGGAGGCTGTGGCATTGCTGTCTAGCCCAAGGGGGCTGGGACTTGGAATTTAGCAGTCCTGACTTAAAGTCTGGCATCCTCTATTCACCCTGAGCAGGGTCTTAGGTAATCACTTACCCCAGGTTTTCTCAGTGTTGTCTTTGTGCCAACTGCACTAGCGTGACCTATGCACTTGACTAAAATCCTGATTCCTGGGCATCACCCCAGACCTCCTGAATCTTGTCTCTGGGGCAGGGTACATAGGGACGTGCAGCTACTGCAAGCCTACAGGGGAGTCTCAGGAAGTCAGTGTTGCGCCCCATTGACTTACCCAAGTTGAATGTCAGTCTCTGCCTCCATAAAATGAGCCCATTAATACCTTCCCCCCCAGGTTGTCTTGAGGATTAAATAGATGACATATTCTGCTCCTGGCAGGTACATAGTAGGCATCCAGGAAATGGTCATTATGTACCCCTGTTTTCCATGAGCAGCCCGCAATAAAAACAAAGGATTCACAGTCTAATATCTTACATGAAGGAACACTTTTCAACTATAGTTTTGTTCTTTGTACGCCTAAAGGGAAAACAGGAAACGTGCCACATGGTTAGGCAACGCACATTCTTTAAATCCAGGTCCCAACAGAGTGAAATGGACTTTACTTCATTCTAGTGGGATGTGGTGAGATGGTTGGAGCATTTTTAATCTCAGTATCTCTATGACCTAGAGTTAAAGCCTTGGAAAAGCTGTTCACATGAAGCATTTATCCCCTTGATAACTGTGGGGCCGGAGAACTGTTTTATAGAAAATCTTGCAGACATCATGGGCACTGCTGGGTCTTGCTCACCTTGTCCAGTTGTCTATGTAACTCCAAGGACTTTGCTAGAATGTCATCTTTTTTCTTGTTTTCATTGATGAAGTCATCGCAGAGGTGCCTGAGCTCCGCACACCTGGGTCTGATGGAGTCTGCTGCATAGTGGTGGATTTGGATGAGCTGGTCCCCAGTGAGTGCTAAGAGCTGGGCCTTTTCCAAGACCTCCTACAAAACGAGCGTGCAGAGCCAAGCATCAGAAGCCAGGTCATAGGGAGGCTGATATTTGCCTGACACTGTTTCAAGTATGGAGGGAGATTGCGGAGCTGATTCAGGTTTTAGGCTGAAAGCCTGAAACTGGGCAACCTGGGAGAGCTCTATTGCCATTCAAGGTCCCCTGGAAATCTATTCTAGTTCAAGGTCATCTGCACGCAGGATATCAAGTCATTCATTCAAATATCTGCTGAGTTCTAGGGTATGCACTGAAGACACAGTGTTAAAAAGCTAGGAGTTTTCAGCATAACTGAGAACTCAGATAGGAAACAAATTATACAAATAATTAGATGATTATAGCACTGATAAATTCGAGGCTAGGAGAACATGAAGTGTTACCCTGCACAGAATAAGAGACTCTAAATCCCTCTCAACTAAATAGACATATGGCAGTGAAGAGAGTGAGGAGTGAACTGAAGTTGAGAATCTGGGAAAGATCTGATTTGGACAACTCTCTGGGTGGGGGTTGTGGGGTCAGTGGTCATGAAACTTATGAAATATGTTTTTCTAAACTTCTTCCTGCAAACTACAAGATCCCTAACTGCTCTGACTTTGTCTATTCAGCCACTGCATCTCGTACCTCTCTCTGCATGGCTTTGTCCTAACCACAGTTTATTTCTTTGCCCGCATTTGAATTAGCTTATTTGACTTGTAGTACTTTTGATATTTAGATATTTAGAGGGAGTGGTAAAAAACATATCAACACAGAATGTTTCCTAGGTTGAACTTGCAGTAGCTGAGCACCTCTGGTAAGAGTGTCTCATTTATTCATCATTCATTGTGTAAGTATTTGTTGGTCTCTTACCATGCCGAGCACTAGTCTAAGTTTTGAGGACACAGCACCAAAATAGTAAAAAGCCTGAGCCCAAAGAGTTAACATTCTAATCTCTTTTCAGGAATGGTGACCAGTGCATCTGGGGCTTTGCTGTTCAGAACCAGAGCACTGGGTGTTTATCCCCGGGTTCTTTTAAATAGCCAGTGCTCCATCTGTGTCACTTTGTGCCCATAGAATTACTGCTTTTTGTTTTGCACAACAATTATTTATTTGTAAGTACTATATGCCATTTATCATCTTGAGTATGAGTTAGTGCATGCAATAGGGTATATGGCATAGCGCAGGCAATAGACAAGTGTTGCCCATACAGGTAGTATTAGGAAAGTCACAGATTGTTGCGGGAGCACTCAGGAGAGGCATTAAAATGAAATGGTTAATCCAGAGAAAGTTTCCTGGAGAAGATCAACTCTGAAGGGTAATTTAGAGTTAGTTCCAGAGGGGTGGGGCTGCATGGGGGATAGGAGGTAGAAGCAGAGGGTGAGAGAAGGATGGGGCTTTTAGTCAGGGAGAGCAAATAGAGAAGGCAGGAGACCTGAAGTTGCCTAAATATTTGGGAAACAACAAATGGGTCATTAGTTCAGTTATAGCAGAAGATGGGGTGAGGTAAGTAGAGAAGGAGGCGCCACATGTATCAGCAAGATAAAGAAGGGCCTTTTGTGCTTTACTCAGGAGTTTGAACTTTCTCCTGAAGACCTGTAGGGGGCCTTGAAAACATTTGAGGCTTGGGAATGAGGCAGTATTGACAAGACAATGCAATGGAATTTCTGCTTTATCAGCAAAGTGAGGTATGCTTTGAAGGAGAGCCAGAGGAAAGCAGAGACTTGCTGCTCCAGTCAGAGCAGGAAGGCCTGAATAGACAGTGACAAGGAGGTGGTAGAGAAGGGCTAGGAATCCAAATGGTAGTAAGAAGCATGAGAGCCCTACAGGGCTAAGCATGAGAGCCCTACAGGGCTCCGGGAGTGACTGATTGTGGAGGGGGCAGGGGTCTTGAGATTATTGAATACATAAACTATTGTAAGTGAAGAGAGGAGCAAGCTGTCCTTTCTTGGAATCACTGTGACTCTTTATGTTACTATAAAAAGTTAAATCAGGGGCCTGCCTGGTGGCACAAGGGGTTATGTCTCAGCACTCTCAAGCTATCAGCAACCACTGCAGCACGAGTTCTATCCCTGGTCAGGGAGTTTCCCACATGGCGCAGCAGACTTCTCTTGCCTCGCCTGCTGCTCCCCTCAGCAGTGTATTTTAGTCAGTCTGCCTATTCTGCTCCCTGCTCTGTCTCTAGTGAATCCTCCCTGCCCCCACACCTCTGTCCTACATTCCTAGCTCTTGTATGCATAAATAAGAAAATCTTTTTTAAAAATAAAGTCAGGGCAAACGTGGTGCCCTGGATACCCCATGTGGCCAGCCAGGGTGGTGTGGGCTCCTTGCTCCTGGAGACCTGTGGGTATGGGGTGGTCCTGTGTTGACTCATGGATCAGTGTTGTTTCACATAAATCCAGCCAGGAGAATCACTACATCATCCAGTTCACTGGCTCATTCATTCAATCATTTTACCGCTCAAATATTTATGTGACATCTACTAAGTACTATCATGGAGCTTTTGTATTGGTGGTAGTGGGTGGAGGAGGGAGGAATCACTCATTAAAATAAAGAAGATACTTTAGTAAGTAAAGAAGATACTTTCAGACAGACACAATGCTGGTAAATCGATGAAAACAAATGAGAGACGTGGCCTGAGGGAGTGACTGGATGTAGCTGGCAGGGAAGGCCTGTGAGGGCCGCCTGAGAGAAGCGGCACAGGGAGCGCCCTGAGGCAGGGCCAGTTTGCCAGACTTGTTTAAGGCCTAACTCTTCCTTGGGTAACTGCGATAGCCTCCAACTAGTCTCCCTGTTTTGCTTCTTCTCAGCCATTCTTACTACCACAGCTGGGGAGTTTCTTCTAAAAATATAATTGAGATCCTCACCTCAAAACCCTGCAGAGCTTCCCACATCACAGTGAGTAAATGCAGATGCTCACAACACCAGTAGGAGCACCCCCCAACCCAACTCCCCTCTGTCCTCTCTGAATGTGTTCCCTACTCCTTTTCTACTTGGCCCTCTCCATGACCAGCAGTAGCCTCCGCCTGCAAAACTGAACACGTTGCTCATGCCCCCAACTCGGGACCCAGTACTGTGAGGCTTGGTGTTGGCTTCTGTTTCAAGGGTTCCCAAGGCCACACCCAGAACTGAAGATTTGCTAAGAGGCCTCATAGGACTCGGCATACATAAACGTATGGTTTTGATTTATTACCGTGAAGGACACTAAGCAAAATCAGCAAAGAAAACACATGCCTGGGGTGAAGTCTGGAGAAATCAGGTGCCAGCTTCTAAGAGTCCTCTCTCCCAGTGGAGTCCCATAGGATGCCCATAATCTCCACGCCCCAGCAACGGCTTGTGACAACATTGTGAAATGCTGTCTATCAGAGAAACTCATTAGGGGCTCAGTGATCAGAGCTTTTATTGGGGGCTGCTCATGGAATACAGGGGTACATATATCCTTTCAAATTAGTGTTTTTCTATTCTCTGGATAAATACCCACTTGTGGAATAGCTGGATCACATGGCATTCCTATTACTATCTGAGGACTCTCCATACTGTTTTCCACAGTAGTTGTACCACTTTGTGTTCCCACGAACAATGTATGAAATGTGTCAGGGTTCCGTTTACTCCAAATCCTTGCCAACATTTGTTGTTTCCTGACTTTTTGGTATAAGCTATCTCACAGGGGTTAGGTGATGTCTCATTGTTGTTTTGATTTGCCTCTCCCTAATAGTAAGAGATGCTGAACATGTTTTCTTGTGCCTGTTGACCATCTGTATATCTTTGGAGAAGTGTCAACTTAGATCCCCCAAGTACTGTCAGAGGACTGCTTTCTCAGATCTGCTATATTATCTCTTCTGCGCAGGACAGAGAGCACCTTCTCGGTGAGATCTTCCTCCATCATCATATTTAAAATAGCAGCTTCTCCACCCACACTTCCTGTAATCCTCTCCCTGTTTCATTTTTCTCCATAGCACTCATCACTATTTAAGATAATACATTATCTATATATTTAATTGTTTATTGCCCATCTCTCCCACTGAAATGTAAGTTTCCTGGGGGCAGGGATTTTTGCCTGCCTTGTTTACCATCAACTCCCAGCACCTAAGACAGTATTTGAGGTCCTATTATGTTAGGACCTCAATAATATGTAATGAATGAGTTTGAAAATGAAAAATATGGCATCTGGGTTTAAAAAACCAAGATTCTAATTTATTAAGAACAGCACAAGTTTCCTAGGTCCAGGGAACTTTACCACAGAAGAGTTTCAAGTATTCTCACATGCATGTGATATCTCTCCCTTCAGAGCTCTTCTTCAAACATTTGAGATGTTTGAGGATAGATGTAAGTAACATGTCCAAATACATCTTGGAAAAAGATCCATAAATAAACAGGAGCCACCACTGGTTGGCTGGAAGATCACCCTACTGAAATGCATGGATAATAATAACAGCTTCCGAGTTCTGATCACCTACCATGTTTTCAGGCACTCACTTCACCTAAGTCCCTACTTCACCTCTAACTCAATGCAGTTCACAAGACTCTGAGGTTGGAGCTATCTTTATATGTCTTACAGACAAGAAGATATGTTCAGAAGGGCTGAGGCACTCAACTAGGTCCACAAAGTGAGTAGTTAATAGAGCCAAGATTTGGAATCCAGTTATGTCTGACTCCAAAGCCAGTGTCTTGTCACCTTCCAGCCCATGTGGCCTTCCCACTGTGAATGCTGTGAACGAGGGCTACACAACCGTGCCCCATGACTATTAAGTCCAGCAGGGACCTACAAAAAGCTTCACTGTAAGGTCTCCAAATTGCAGTTTATTTTTTAAACTATACAACCCAAGGTAAATGAATGCTATTTACCTTGGCATCTGTCTATTTACCCAAGGTATATAGACAACAAACCTGCAAAGTGAGAAAGAAACAGCTGAAATCTGGTGTTCTGATCACAAGCCTACCTAGCGTCTTTCAGACGCTGTAAATTTCAGAAGGCTGCATGGTCAAGCTACAGCATGTAATTCGGAAATCTTTAGTGTAATGATGGCCTATCCCACCCCAAGGGACCTTGCTGTTATGAAAGATGAAAGCTGCGAATGTCTGCTGTGGAAGAAAATGGTGAGAAAGAATGATACTGCTCTATCAGCAAACCCTAAGTGAACCCATGGACAATAGGTAAGAAGAATGGGGGGGCCTCCCCGGTGGCGCAGCGGTTAAGCGCTGCGCTGCGGAGCTGTCGGCAGCAGCGATGCGAGTTCGACGCCCAGCCGGGGAGAATCCCACATGGCGCAGCAGACCTCTCCTGCCTCACCCGCTGCTCCCCTCAGCAGTGTGTTTCTGATCTGCCTGTTCTGCTCCCCGCTCTGTCTCTGGTGAACCCTCTCGCCGCCCCACGCCTCTGGTCTGTACCCCAGCTTGTATGTATAAATAAATAAATCTTAAAAAAAAAAAAAGAATGGGGAAAAGGAAAAGCAGCAGTTAGTGGGTGCTGAAATGGAGCAATAGACACATGAGTTCATCTATCTCTGTGTGTGACTGAAGGTTTCCATCAAAAAAAAAAAAAAAGAGGGCCTCCCCGGTGGCGCAGCGGTTGAGCGCTGCGCTGTGGAGCTGTTGGCCGCGTGTTCGACGCCCAGCCAGGGAGAATCCCACATGGTGCGGCAGACCTCTCCTGCCTCGCCCGCTGCTCCCCTCAGCAGTGTATTTCTGATCTGCCTGTTCTGCTCCCCACTCTGTCTCTGGTGAACCCTCTCACCGCCCCTTGCCTCTGGCCTGTACCCCAGCTTGTATGCATAAATAAATAAAATTCTTAAAAAAAAAAAAATTAAAAAAAAAAACCTTTAGGTGCTTTCGTGGTGGGTGTGATGTGGTAACATACATCTGAAGAGTTATAAACCTACTCCCCTAAATCATCTACAGTTTCATAAAACACTATGACCACAATAAAAAAAATTAAAATAAAATAACTTGAGTTTTGACAGTAAAAGTAAAAAAATAAAAGCCCATGCCTCTCCAGCTAGACTACATCGCTAGGAGGGCATGTCCCGGGTCCCTGACTTCTTGTACACAATAGCGCAAGTGTTGGCCCCAGACCTTGTGGGGAGAGGCTGATATCCCACTGGTCCTTTCTTCCCTCTCCTGACTCATCCCTGCTGGCCCATTACCAGAAGCCCCAGCACACCTCACAGTCAAATCCTAGAGCAAATTCTACTTTTAAAGAAAAAAGTGCCTGAAATCACTGTTTCTCAGATGCAGAAATAAGCATTCAAATGATGTCTAAACCCTCAAAACAGAACAAGATAAAAGAACAGGCTTGATTAGCATGCAACCAGAGTCTGTTTAGTGAGTTGGCTTCTAGGTTACCCATGAGGTTGATACAATTGCACAGAATTAGAAAGTTGGCGCAACCCAGAAATCAGTGTGTGGCTATGCTGAGAGGGAAATTGAGCCCGGAATGTTGAGGGAAGGACTAACCACAAACAGGGACCTCGTTCCTGTAATATCACATTGTTCCCATAACCCTTCGGAGGATGAACGGAAAGGTAAGCCAACCCTTATCATCTGAACAAACGATGCCTCTTAGAAGTCTCCGCAAAGACCTACTTTAAAGGTCCCAATTGTGATAAGATAACTGGTTACTTCTCATTATGCGATACACTTATTTATTACTTATTTTTACTTAGCTGTATCTCCCCCAGAAGAATGTAAGCCCCATTAAAGCAGGGTTTGACTGATTGGTTCCCTACCGTATCCACAGAACCAAGGACAAGGGATACCTGGTGATGAATGAACACCTTTCCGACTGGTCAAGCATGCACATAGATATATGCCACAACCATATTTTTCAAATGAAATAAGGCTAGATGTGATGATGCATTTTTTCATAGCATATGAATATATATAAGTGAAGATACAGTATCTACATTTACTAAGTTCTCTCGAGAAATGCTAAAATGACAAAAGTGGATTTGTCTTGGAGAATCTGAGACATATGCATGAAATATAATTTTACCATTGCTTGATAAATGTTTCTGATGACTCATTTCTTTAGCACAAAAGTGTTTTGTTGTGCTAATGCTCATCCATCTGTGTGTTCTGGCTGGGTGAGCATGGCATTGGTTTACAGTTGTTCCTATCCTTTGGGGGACAGGGGCTGGATCTAATGATAACATGCTTGTCAGTCACCTAGAGATCTTACTGAAATGCAGATTTTGATTCTGAGGAGGGCCTGAGAGTCTGCATTTCTAAAAAGTACTCACTCTGGTGACATCTGTGCTGTCACTTTGAGTGTAATCCCGGATTTGAAAGGCAAATCTCTAGTATTACAGATCACTATCTGGGAAACATGCTTCTAGATCAGTTCAGAAAGGAAGCACTAGTAGACCTGATCCGCAAGAGACAAAAATATAGAAAAGCTAATTAAAGAAGGGCAGAAAGGGACTTCTCTGGAAAGAGATGGCTTGATTTTCTTAATTTATGAATAACCCAAATTTATAAAGATTTAAAATAGCATCACTCTTAAGCACTGACTTGTGTGCAGAACTGGGAAACTGTTTACTTGTAGCATGGGAATTGAAACACATACTCCTTTACAAGTTTGATATTCACAATTCTCAGGTCCAGAGAAAGGAGAAAGCTTTGCTAACTTTATGTAGCAACACAACTAATGCGGGACAATTTTCCTCTTTGTCTTACTTGTATGAAACTAGTTGCTAATTTTTTCTTCTAGTTTCCCTTTTCAAAGTTTTGCCTCCTTTATATATCTGCCTCACCCACACATTTGGCCACAAGGGTGGAGTTTCCAGCTGACTGCTGAGACTCCTGACCTGCTGGGTGAGGGTCCTTTGGGACTCCCCCCTCAGTTGCGGCTCCACTCACACTGCTGACCCCATGAGCCAGCAGGGCCACCCTGAGCTCTCACCCCACTTGAGCCTCCAGCCTCAACCAAGTGCTTCCAGCAGCCTTAACAGAACTTGCACTGCTGGCGTTATTCACCATAGGAGTACCTATCTCCTTGGGGACCTGCAGGGAGACGGGAGTGGCTAAAGGGCAGGATTTGGGCATTCCTGTGTCCTTTAGGAACCTTCCAACAGTAATGTGTGGGCACAGTCTGTCACTGTCTGTAGCAACTTCCTTCCTAGTCAATAAAAATGGCAAAAAAAAACCAACCTGGCCTTTCCCTTCCAGAGCTTTGTGCTCCTTAAGAAGTTGTTCCACATGCATCACACAGTCTCCAATGTCTGTAAACTCTGCTTGCTCTGCCAACAAACTGTCCAGGGCAAGCTTAACCTACAAGACACATAAGAACGGTCCAGAAGTAAGCCAATGAGCATCTATCTGGAGGTACATGTTCGTTATACTCTTAAAAAAAAAAAAACTAACAAAAAAATCCAAAGAAGGACTCCAGACTTGTGTATATCTATCCATACATGAAAAAAAAAAAAAAACAGTCATTAGATGTTAGATTAATTGGGGAGTAGTGGCAGGAGCTGAGATGAAATACAGATGGAATATTAAAACTACACAGAATAGATTATCAGTCAAAAAGGAAATAAACCACTGAAATGCCATATATGCCAATATATGTCGGGAAAATGGTATTCTAGAAGATTATTACTTCCCTGAAACGTGAGAGGTGGGCAGTCTGTGGGGGAAGCAAGGATATATGGAGAGGGCTGGACTGGGGTGGGCAGGAGGGGACAGGGGGCAATACCTAGACTTCAAAGGGAAAGAAAAAATCAGAAGTTATTAAGTTAAAAAAAGGAATTCTATCAAACAGGAAAATAACACCTCACAAAAGTTGTGCTCGAAGTGCTGTAGCTGTAGGCAGTGGCTAAGCTTCAGGTGATGCTCAGACCAGAATTGGCTAAAGGCTTTTTCAGTTTCATTCAACTGAACCAATAACCTGTCAAGAAAGAATGAGAAAGTGACATTATGGTTAGCACTGCTTTCCACAGGAAATGGCCTATGTAGGAAACAACTATTTTCAGTGGTGTTTATTGTTAGGACTTTCTCATGCTTCAGATACTTTCCACATTTGCCACCGTTCAATCAGGACACCCTCAATGAGAGGCAGAAACTTCCCTTCCAATACAGCTGCTAGGCTTTAAACCCAGCCCCAGGTAACCTTCCCTTTGTACCTTTTCTCTCTACCTCAGATGGCAGGTATGTAAAGCACAGCACCTAACCAGTTACTTGGAAATAAAGCTCACTTAGTACTTTTATCTCCCTTGAAACCTAAAATGACAGCAAGTCCTAGGAAGAGGAAATGACATTCTCATAGATCTAAGAAGATGCATGCCAGGTGGATGTTATATTTTTTTCCTTTGTGGTCTCAAATAATATTCTTTCTTGACCCTACCAAGAGCCAACAATAGCTGTCCCAATCTACTCTGGTTGTTTAGAACATTTAGTTTTACACATTTTTTTTTTTCCTGAAAAGGCAGATTCTACCTCCCACTCACCTTTCCATGGTAGTTACATTCTCAAGTTCATTGGGATTGAGTTTGCTGGTGGGATATTTGGTCACTGGTTCTTGAATGCAAGACAGCAAGGTGGCCCCTTGCTTTTCAAGTAATTTCAGCTCACCCTAGAGAAAGAAAAATAGAGGCGCTTCTATATGTCATTAACAAAAGCAACTTCTTGGTAGATCTGAGGTGAGGAGAATAGATCAGTAATTTTTTTTCACCTGAGAAATTAAACACTAAAAAAGACAAGCTGCAGCTTAAAAAAAAATAACCAGTCCTTAACAGGTAATATATATACATGACACAAAATTCCAAATACATGGAAAGATACATCTGGAAGAAATCAGTCTTTTGTCCCCAGCCCATCTACATGCCCTTACCAAAAGCTACAGCTGTTTTTTTTTTTTTTTTGAGTGTGCATCTCAGGTGGTTGTAACAAATTAAAAGGAAAATCAGTTAACAAAATCTGGTTCTAATCACAACAGTGACAAGAAACAAGAAAATGACAGATATTGAATGTTGAGTGCTAGAAACTGCAATGCAATGATAATGTCATAATTGCGGGTTAATCATGAAAAAAAAATTGCTGGTTGATCATCTGGTCTCAATAACCAGCATCTCTTTCCATCTGCCACAGAAGTGAAAAGTTTTTAATTGTTGAAGTTTGGCAGAAATGGGCAGCAATTGCAGTTTGACATGGAAAGATTAATAATTCCAGAGCAATCCTAATCTGCTCTTTTACATTGGGAGTAAAGGCTTTGCAGATTGGGAGGGTATCAGGCTATCGACTTTAAATCCAATAGCTCCAGTTCTCTGCTTACACAGCACAAGTTTTCTCTCAATGCTTGAGTATTGTCCATAAGGCAAGCTAAAAGGGCAGAGCTTGGCTTAGGATTTTGCTCCTGGGAGTTCTGGTTTGGTTCCTGGGTCACACAGGATTGTGATTTGGTGTGCCCTGAGAATAGCCCTATAGTTGCAAAAGGATCACCTCTGTGCACATGAACCCCGGATCTCTTCCTCCAAGCCCAGCCACCTCCACCCTTCACACAGTACAGAACTCATTCTCTGTGGGACGAGTTTTATTCTGCTACTAATGTTCTCCATTCTGTTCAGACAGAGGTCAGGGACCCTCTCAACCTCATGTCTTTGCTCCTTGTCTCCCATCCCACTACACTATTCACACTCTTGAAGATTTCCATTGTCCATCTCCAGCCCTAAACTTGTCCCCAGATCTGCTACAAGACAGATTTAACTTCTCTGATCTAGTCCCTCAAAATTCTTTGAACACTCCCTATGATGCTGTTCACTCCAGCTAATACCCCAAATTGGCCACCTGGCTGGTATTTCTACCTGGGAACTGGACATATCCCTTCTTTTCCACTCTCAGGTATCGGCTCTTATTTCTTCTTATCTCATCAATACTCATGAAATATTTGTAGGGAGGATGAA
Organism: Scalopus aquaticus; assembly: GCA_004024925.1. Lineage (NCBI taxonomy): Eukaryota > Metazoa > Chordata > Mammalia > Eulipotyphla > Talpidae > Scalopus > Scalopus aquaticus. Next base: position 52,107 of record PVIJ01007158.1, on the reverse strand, counting down.
TTAATAATAGTGTAAAAGAAATAAGGTTGCAGATGAATAAAGACAAATTAGGTATGTTGGGGGGGGAGCATTCATTAGTAAATACTCTAAACCTTTGCATCCACCTTCTTCCCACTATAAAGGATCTTGACTTTTCTCAGATTCTTTTTTTCCCTTTTTTAAAAATTTAATTTATATCCTTTATTGTGTATCCCCCATAGGTTTCCCACCACCAATTCACCCGTGAACCATCAACATAGCCCCTTGTGGTCTTTTCTACCCTATTTTGATCTCTCTTCCTCCCCCACCCCTGTAGAATGTCTCTTATTTGTGGTTGCCTGCTAGTTTTTGCTTTTCTTTATGTTTTGTGTGCTATTTACTTCTGATTTCTCGTTTGGTTCTCTTATATTCCTCCTATAAGTGATACCATTTGATATTTTTCTTTTTCCTTCTGGCTTATTTCGCTAAGCATGATCCCTTCTAGCTCCATCCATGTTGTTGAGAATTGCGTTAGTTTATCATTTTTGATTGCTGAATAGTATTCCATTGTATACATGTACCACATCTTCTTGATCCAGTCAACAATTTTTGGGCATTTGGGTTGTTTCCATGTTCTAGCTATTGTAAATAGTGCTGCAATAAACATAGGTGTGCATGTGACCTTTTAGATTAATGTTTTTGTGTCCTTTGGGTATATTCCTATGAGTTCTCAGATTCTTATTGCTTCCAGCATTCTAACAGGATTCTGGCATTAGTAATATTGTACGGCAACTGTGTGTGTGTGTGTGTGTGTGTGTGTGTGTGTGCGCGCACGTGTGCGTGCATGTGTGTGTGTGTGAGAGAGAGAGAGACAGAGAGAGAGAGAGAGCGAGGAGAGAGAGATATGCAGTTGGGCAGGAAGGAGGAAGGGCAAAAGAAAAAGAGGCATATTGCTAGACTAGAAGGAAGCATTTGGAGGAGAGACCCAAAAAGCTATACAATGTGAGGAAATTGTATGAGAGAGGGACACTCTCTCAAACACGGTGTGATATAACACACTGTGTCTCCCCTTCATACAGTTTAAAAAAACACAAGGAAAAAATCATGACCTGGTTGTTGTTTTGGGACTAGACCACATGATCAGTTGCAGTAGGGGCCTCAGAATCTGCCATAAACACAGAGGGAAAGTTTGAGGAGCTATGACACTTGGAAAGAGGAAAGTAAGTTGCTCATCCCCACAATGAAGTCTGCTCAGTCCACAGCAGTGACAATTCCAAATATTTACTACCTGTAGAGAGAAGGCACTGACCAGTCAGCACTGATGTCAGGCACGATGACGCTGAACAAACTGAGGTCCAGGAGATTATGACGAGGAGTTGTGGGTCCTGGGAAATGGGCCAGGGAGGTAGAGTGGGGTTCTCAAGGGATGTAAATATTTAACAATTAACAATTGAAAGGCTCTTCCCACGTCTACTCGTCATTATGAAAACAAGCAGTTGGTTCAGAAGATCCACATAAAAGAGCAAGGGGAACTGATACAGGGCAAATTAGGAGCTCTAAAATTTAACAAAGGCAGTGTCCAAATTGCTTACCGGTCACTATATTGATTCTGCACCCGCACGCACAATTGTAAGACTACTCAGGCTTAGGAGACAATAACAATGGGATTTATTTAACAAACAGGGAAAAAGAATTACTAAAGTCAACATATGGCCGTTTACCTTACTTAAAACAATGTCCAGTCCTTTAAGTCCCAGAAAAGTAACAAAGATGGAGTCTTCCTGCCACTGCTGATGTGGAGCTCCTCTTCCATACAATAGGCCACGATTCCAAAATGGCATCTTCCTTCTGCGGACTCACAACAAGCAGACTGTAGGCCAGGTTCCAACTCATGCGGACGACACAAAACACAACTGGAGATGTTCCCGAAACTGCCGTGGTGCCCCAGCACAGCACCAGGCCAACAACACTGCAAACAGCAACTACAGTGACCAGATAGCCCATCAGACTGCACTCATGCATTTTAGGAAGGTGCCTGCTTCGGGCCTCTGCCTTCTTCCTTCAGCTGCAGTAAAGACAAAACTTGGAGCAGTTTCTGTCGCTCAGCTACTTGCAAAGCTTCCAAAGTCGCTGGCCCCAAAGTCACTGAAGATTCCAAAAACGTTTCTTCTTTTCTTACATTTTGATGATTGCTTCTTCTATTCCTTCAGCATGGCGACTGCCTCTTTCATTTCTACACCATGGCGACTGCTTCTTCTTCATCAAGGTGACTGCATCTTCTTTCTCCTTCAGTCCCCTTTATCCCTCATCAGAAACCCCGCCCCAAATGTAAACTTAGCAGTTTACCTGAGGCTATTCATTCTCAACAGCAAACCCCTCCAGGGGGCATCACATTTACCGGACTTTGGACTTAGCCCGGTTACATGGGGAACTACATTTTCAAAAGAATTTAAATTTTCTGGTGAGAACTGTTTCCTATGACCAGGGCAAGGATAAATGTAGACATTCGTTCATTCGTTCATTCATTCATTAAAAATACATTTATAAGTAAGTCTAATTACAAGCCAGGCACTGTGTTCAGCTGTGTCCTGGGCTGGGAGTAGAAGAAAGATAGGAAGTGAAAGAATAAATCAAAGTCTACAGAATATGGAGAATGTTAATGCTTTATACCACTTATTTCATTGATGTGACTTACCCTATTTCTGGCACTAGTAGTAGTTCTCCTGCTCTGTTTAGTTTATCATGCTGGCTAATGAATTCCAGAATCTGGCTTTTAAAATGCAAGTCTTCATAATTCAGAGAAAGGAAATCTCTGAAAGAGCTACCTCCTTTCCTCAGTAGCTGCTGAGAAAAATATTCCCTTGGTATAAAATTAGTTCAAAAACTGATTTGCTAAGGTGTTAGTTACACTGAAAGCAATCATAAGAATCTCAATTCTGAGAGATGACCTATAGCTTGCTAAAGCTGCCTTTTCTCAGGAAATGGGTGATGCGCTTAGGCCATCTCTATGTACAGATGTACTTAGGCCATCTCTATGCACATGCTTTGAATGCAGTCTGGATAGGGCCCTCCTCCTCTGTTTGAAGAGCACCCACAGGAACAGTGAGAGTGTGCCAAGCTGTGTGTCTGCTTGTCTCCAACTCATGCAGGTCTTTGCCTCTCCCAGAGGCCAAAACTATGTGTTTGAAAGACTCTTCTTCTCTCTCTGTCCCTCACGTGGCAAAGTAAAATCACAAAGAAAATGAGGTTTCAAAGCTTAACAATGAAGCCCAACTGCTCATAAATCGGATAGAAAATAACACATACTAAAGTTGGGAATATTTCTTTGATTACAAACATGGATTGTGGCTCAGTCTGTGAGAAAGGAATTTATGTTTTAGAGAAGAGTCCTAAAAGTCATAAGTTTGCTTGACAATTTGACATCATTCTGCTACTGTAAATTTCTGAAATTTTTTTCTTTGTGAACAGATTTGTTTTGATAAATCAGTATGGCCAAGAAAGAAGAGACTTTTTGGAAGACAATTCTGAAGAAGGTAATGGCAGCTCCATAAAGAATTAGCAAAAGAGGCCATGGAAGTTTTCAAATTCAATGATTCTCATATTTTGACTGGTTCATTGTAAAGATAACTAGAGGCTTCTGAGAATCTAAAATCCTTAAGGGCTTTCAAAGATCCCCAGAAAAAGGAAAACAAGATAAGTCAAATTTCTTAAAGCTGTGCTGTTTACACAAAAACTCTCCAAAGTGGGAAGAGCCATAAATCATCCTCTGTAACATGTACAGGTTAATAGATTAAAATAAGTTAAAAAGTTCACTGTTCTGAAGAATGAATCTTATACTGGTTTTTCGCTTGGAAGAAGTGCTTTCCAACTAGATAAATGTACTCAATAGAACTTTTGTTTAAAAGGTAGATAAAATAGTCTTGTAAGAATAAAATATGTGTAGTAATCCTAAAACTATGTTATAAAAATATGTTTAATAAAATTCCTTTTTTTTTTGTAACATAAAGCTAAAGCATTTTTGAAAGAAAACTATTAACTCCAGTTTAATAATTTGGGTATTTTTGCTTCTAATTTACAAAATAAAGAGCAAAGAAATAAAATTTGTATTAGGCTAATAATGAGTCATCATAAAAAATCTTCAAGAAACCTTATGCATTATCTTTAAAGGGATATTAGTATAACTTGGCAAAATATAAAATAATTATGCTTTTTAACCTCAATTCACTTAATATTGCTAATCAAAGTAAATGTTTGAACAAATTGTTTGAGAATTTTATCTTAAAATAGTTATGTGTTTGCCATGATTTTAGGACAACGGGAAATATAAATTCAAGCATAACAGATAAGTTTATATAAGACTTTGCATTTATTTTCTGGTAAAAAGGTTAATTAAATGGAACCTTCTAAATTCCTTTCACTTGCTTTACTGGTTAGATATGAATGTTTAGCCAAATTGAGCTATGATAATTAAAATGTAAAGTCATTTCTTATGTCAGACATTACTGCAAATTATGTGAAGTTACAAAGTTACTCCGCTGTACAAAATCTGAGTGATGTTTTAGCCTCCTTTGCCCACAGTTGCATGTTTCAATTCCAGAACAGCTGGTCACCATGCACAAGAAATGACCTTATTCTGTCCCGGAGACGGGTCCTTTCTCTCTACTTCACCTCTGTGGCCTGTGCAGAAATGGCAGATGATCCACTCCTCTGCCTTTCACGGGAACCCTCACTGCACAGACAGCCAGACTGGACAGACTTCAGATATGTGTCCTCATCTAAAATCCAAAATTTGTCCCTGTTCCCCAGAGACCTCCCTGACTTACCTGCTGTCATCCTGTTGCTTCTGCTCTCTGCAGCCTCTCCACACAATCACTCATGAGCCAGATTCCAGGCACAGCTCCTGCCTGCCACCCTCAGCACCGTCAGCCTCACCCCCAGGTGCTAACTGACAAGCTCCTGGTCTGTGACTGTGGACCTGTGGTGGTCAACGCCATGCTGGCAGGGGATCCTAGACCCAGCCTTCTGCACCTGTGCTGTTTCTTCCAAGAATCATGGGAGGCGAATTTGGCCATTATGGTTGGCAAAGAAAAAGGTCAAGCTTCTCAAAGGCATTTTCAGGTGATTTATAAGAAAATATGTTTCTCATATATATTTGGTCTTCAGTTTCTGGCTCTCAGCTCCCCAAACCCTTGGAATTTTTAAGTGTGGAGAGTGATAAAGGTGTCTTTTATTATGTGACTGACTTTTGAAAGCACCTAAGGATGCCCCCAGACCTCTCCGGAAGGGAAGGGAGAGCGGCTGGAGGTTGAGTTCAATCGCCACTGCCAATGATTTAATCCATCATGCCTATGTTAGGAAGTCTTCATTAAAACCCCCAAAGGAGGGGCTCTGGCAAGCTTCTAGGTTGAAGTCCAAAGTGGAGGGAGGTTTTGGGAAATTTAGCCCTTAATCTGTGGGACCTGGCATTCTCATGTAGATAGTGCCAGCACTGACGTGAATTCTCAGACACCCTGCTGGTGCTTCAGTATTGCTCGACGGTGTGGGGAAGCCTCAGACATACCCATGTTGGAACTGGTTTCAGGAACCCTTTCACCCTGGGAAAATGTTCAGGCTTTCAGTTTCACACTAAACCTTTTGAGTGCTTGGAGTAATCTTGAAAATACACTCTGAAATCTGGACACCAAGCCCCATAAAGAAAATTGAACAGTGCTCCCTGACATGGAAGGATGAACTTGCCCCAACTACTAGACCCTGAGGCTGCCCTCACTACACTCTGTGTTCCTTGAGTTTTCATTTTGTCTATTTGCTTTCCTAGCATGTAGTGGTGGGTAGTCAATAAATGTTGAACAAGGGAACAAATCAACGACGTAGCAAAGCATTTTTGAAAATTTTGGGTCATAAATAAAAAAGCTCAGCTCTTCTCAAGCTCTGTGCAGCAAGAATACTTGTAATGCTGAGATGTGAGATGTTTCCTTCCAATTCTCTATTTGCTGCTCTATTGAGTTCTGGTCTTTTGTGAAATAATGGAATTGGTATGTTTGTACTTCTGGAAGCAGAAAGGGACTGACACCCATCAATAAGTTCTGGGAAGATTTCCCTTCACTGTATGACCTGAAAGAACCCAACCAGCTCCCTTCTCAGCAGGCTCTGACCTGCTTTTATGAATCATTTAATAGGTGCCTCTCCTTAGACCCAGCTCAGAGCACTTTCATAGTCCTCTTTCTCAAATTAGTCCCCAAATAAAAAGACACATCCATGAGAACATGAAGCAGTGAGTCAGCTATAATTCTGCCTAAAACTTCACAAAGCCATAGGAAAGCTTATGCTTCAAAAGCCGACTGTCTTTTCTCTCCCTCCCTCACCGCGTTTCAGCCTATTATATCTTACTCTGTCCTGAGCATATCGTGAAAGCACTGCCCTTGAATGGGTGCTCACACACCTCCTCTTGCAAGCACAAAGATAGGATGTGTTTCACACACACCATCCAGTCTTAAGATATTTTTCTCTTCCCATTATATGTGGCTCCCAAGTCACTGGAGAAGAGGGGAGACGAGGGTTTAACTTTTTTGTTCTTAGATCGTTGTTCAGTTTCATACAGTAGTTGGTTTCTCCCCTTGGATATAGTCCTCAAAGTTCTCCCACCACCACATCACCCATAAACCATCACCATAGTTGCTTGTGCTCTTTCCTTTCCTGTTTCATACCCTCTCCCTTCCCCACCCCTGCTATATGACTCAGATCTATGGTCAGCTTGGAAGTTTGTCTTTTTCCTGATCCTTTTTTCAGTGTCTCTATATAAGTGAAACCATCCAAAATTTATCTTTTTCTTTATGACTTATTCTGACTACCATAATCCCTTCCAGCTCCATTCACATTGCCGCAAATGACATGAGTTTGTCTTTTTCCATTGCTGAGTAGTATTCCATTGTGTATATACATCACAACTGAGGGTTTAACTTTTAATTCTGCTCCTGCTTCTCTCCAGGAGGCTGGACCATCTGCCAGTACAGCAGCTGGTCTGTGAGAGGCCACTGATCACTCACCTGCAGCTTGTCCCACTGCCTCGTGTGGGAAGTGAGAAGGCCTTCAGTGGATGGCACACCACTGGGCAGCTCTGTCGTGGCCAGGCAGGACCCAAACATCTGGAGCATTTGGGCAGTGGTCTTCAATGTCAAGGCAAAACTTTCAAGGGCCTAGAAAGTCAGGCAATCATAATAACGTGAAAGATTAACACATACAGATCTGCTACCTCAATGGAAGGACAGTGGAACTAACTGCCATTTCCTGAATAGTTGCAATGGACCATGCATTGTACTCAATCCCATATATTTCTCTATCATCTCGCCTATCCAGGGTGGAAGGTGTTTTACCCCCATTTTATAAAAGAGGAAATTGAGGCTCCAACAGGTCAAGTGAATTGCCCAAGATCATATTATGTGGGCAGTAAAGAAGAAAGGAAAGGACTCAACGAAAGCCAGGTGTTTCAAGTTTAGGGCTCTGCTTGTTACCCATGAACATGTACCATTAAATCTGACTGCGGATTTATACGAGGTAAAGTGCCGAAAAGGGCAGAGCCACTCACCTACCCCACCCCTAATAATCCCTTCCTACCCTTACAGCCCCTACATCATATTCTGTCCTCCCTCTCGCCTCACTAACACAGCCTCACTGCCTGACACCTCCAAGAAGCCTGCCAGACGCCCAGAAAGGATAAGACACAGGGGAAAACATAAATGTGGTGATTACGTCACAAGTGACCTTTCAGAGAGTCATTTCTGTCACCTGAAGGGAGGTGTTAGGAATTTCTTATTCTCCTTCATAAAATGTATCTGTTCTTGTGTCTCTTCCACTAAGGAAGGGACTCTGCCATTAACTGAAACTTGCGAACTGGCAAGGCTCTCCTAAGTGAAAATCCCAAGTGAGATGTCTCATTTTAGCAGAGTACTCTAGGAAACACACAGCCTCACCTAGAAAAATTGACACTGATCATTCAGAAGAGTTAGTGGAAGGGGAGCAGCACTGAGTCCCACAAGTCATCGTACTCAGTCAGACGAGTGCTGCCATGTCCATGTCCACATCCCTCTGCTCTTGAGACCATTCTGCGTATGGGGGGCAAGCACAATGTCACATTCACCTCTGTTGTCCCCAGGTATAGTCCTGGGCCTGTCACACAGTCAGGGGGTCCATAAATGGCTGCTGATTGAATGGCAGGAGAAAAGAGGCCCAACCTAATTTTCATATGGGAAAAAAATTACCTCTGCTCCGATTTCATCAGAGAACATTTCTGAAAACTAAACCCACTTCATAAAAAAGGTGGGAGAGCTGAGCTGGCCCTTCTCTATGCCAGAGGCCAGGCTTCCAGAACACAGCACATCTCCCCCTCTGCCTGAACATCAAAGTCTTGTCTACATCAACCATTGTGCTTGATGAATTATTGCTATAGACGAACTTTCCCGACTAGCATAAAATTAATACAGCCCAAATCTTGAACTTTATAGTACTTTGGCCTGGAAAGTGAGACAAACAACTTTTATGACAATCTTTCGAGTATATCAAAGTGGTATTACTTTCACATAATCTAACATCTGTTAAGATATATTCACTAATAGCCTATGATGAATAACATATTTAAAAAATCTAACTTATCAGGGTAATTATAAGAAAATAAAATATTTTTAAGAATTGTGTTTTATCTGTGCTATCTCTTGTAATGCATCCCAGTATGTGTTATTATTATCACCACTTCTCAATCTTTAGATGAGGAAACCGGAGCATATTGAGGTTAAGTAATTTTCTCAAAGTGTTATAAAAATTAGGTGGCAGAGCTGGACTTGAAACTAGGTAATCTGGGCTGACCCTTCTAAGCACTATGCTATGCCATCACTGTGTATCCATCAAAATCAATCAAATCTAGACTTTACAAAACTCGAGTTAAAACTAAAATCAATAAAATATCTATCCCGAGAGCTAAAGACTGAATTAAAGTTCAGGTTCTGGTCCTCTAACTGTATCATCTCAGATGAGCCATGGAAAGCCTTAGAGTCCCAGTGTCCTTATCTGAAAAATAGGAATAATGCTTGCTCTGTTCTTACAGAGATTTTTTTGAGGACCAAAGTGAACACCAATGTGAAAGGCTCCAGGGCCCCGTAGAGTACGTTAGAGGTGTAATAACGGGCAGTCACAATTCCAGGGTGTCAGGTGTGAGGGTTGCAATGTCACCCAGGAAACAGGAAAAAAAAACAAACCACGTTTCCTGTGGAGGGTCCTGTTAATAAATTAACTTGATTCAATGTGTCTGGTTGGTGAATAATCACTTTGGAAAAAGTACAGCAGACATGATTCTGACAGGGTGATGAAAAGAGCATGTCCTTCACCTTGGCTCTGCCAATGCTTGACCACATAACCTTGACAAAGTCATTTCTCTACACTCAAGGTTAGTTTCATTTTCTAGAAAATAACGTGATTGAAATAAATATCTTTAAGGCTCTTTTCCATTTTAACTTTATATGACACTCAAGGATTTGAGATGCAGAAAGCATACTAATAATCAAAAAATCTATATTCATAAGATACAAAGTAATACAGATATGTGTGTATATATATTATTGTATTGCTAATTACATGTATGTGTAGACATAAAATACATACATTAAACATCTAAAAGGTCTGTAAAGTAGATTTCTGGTGTCTCAATGCTAGTTGTACTCCTTAAGTTCACTGCATATAACACATCACAATCACAAAGCAGGCCTGGGAAAGGGGAGAGCTGCGCACAAGTCTGTTCATGCATGTTGTTAATAATGTCTTCATGACTTCAGTCTTCTTTGCCTCTCTGACTACTTACAGAACCATTTGTGTCTTTGATGTCAAGGTGCATTCATTTTTTTTCATTATTTGTTATAAATTTGTATTACTTCAACACAGATCTGAGGCAAATTGGCAAAAAGGTGGACAATATAATTAATTAAAGGACTGGCAGAGAAATCAGAGCCAAAAGGAGAGGTGGCTCGTCCAGTAAGTCGGTAGAACAATCAATGCTTTTAATTATTGAAGTAACGTATTAAATTCTAGAAGTGAATAAAGAGAGCCTAGAAGCATTTCAGGCCCAGGTTTTAAATGATTTCACGAAAATGTATCCTGGGACAATGCTCATCACACTTGTGTATGACATTCTGCATCACTTTTCCTCCATATCCTTCATATTTAGACTCATTTGGAATTAAACATTTGTGAAGAACTTAATTCCTTTTTGTCTTCATAAGATTCGCTTGGAGTCATCATTTGTGTGGTAAAACTGATGAAAACTTTAAAGGTTCTCACTCAGCTCACAGACCTCCCTCTTGGTTGGGGAAGGAATGTGCTTCCTTGGAATTACATGGCACACAAAGAAGTGAGGGAAGGATTGGAGTAGCTTTCTTGTTGTCACTTTTTATTTTTAGAAGCTGTAGCTTTAAAGTAAATGTACTGTTACTAGAAATCTATTTTTGCTTAACTCTTCAATTTACTCAAAAAAAAAAATCACAAAATATCATCATGCTCTAACATAGGGTGAATTTTCTTACCCAACTAAATAACTAAAGTGTTCATTGGGAAATGTCAGGTAACATGTTTCCAAAGTGAGCAGACACAGAGAAGTGTGTTAACATCACAAGTTGCAGCAGGGTGAAGGGACCTTCTACCTCCACCTAGGAAACCTAAGCTTTTCAAGGGCACGGAAGCCAGGAGAGGCAGGAAAGGAGATGACAACTGCATAAAGAAACACTTTTATTTGATGAGTTTCTGTCTTACTTTTTCCTCAAATTACTGACTTTTGTATTTTAGCATAATAACCAATTGGAATAAGTAGGAAAAAGTGAAACATTGGATGTCAGGTGCTTTCACAGACTTTATATCACTTTTTCGCCACATGGAACTTTCCGGTAGCTTAGTTAGTCCAAGGCTTCCCACCATCATCACCTCTGACATTTCGGGTCAGATAATTCTTCATTGTGAAGGGGCTGCCTTGTGTATTATGAGACGTTTAGCAGCATCCCTGTCCCTACCCACTAGATGCCAGTAACACGCATGCCCCTAGTCATGACTACAAGAAAGTATCTGTTTAAGGACACTGACAAATGTCCTCTGGGAGACAAAACTTTTCCCAGCTAAGAGCCACTCCATTGGTGCTATTTTAACAGGTGAGGAAATAGCCGGTGAGAGGTTCAGGACTGACCCAAGGTCAGACAGGAAATACGTGCAGCTTCTTCGAACTCGCTGGATTTCAATCTGCCTGTACATTAGAATCATCTGGGGAGCTTTTCAACACACTACTGCCTGAGACCCATCCCTAATCAAGTAAATTACTTTCTCTGACACATAGCAGTGTATTGGTATTTAAGAACAAAACAAAACAAAATAAGCCACAGGTGCACTTAAATCTCCCAAAATCCCCAGGCTGGAGGATTAGGTGAGATGAAGGAATGAAAGGAGAAGCCGCAGTCTTTACCCTTCCACCCCAGCCTGTGGCTTTAAAAAACCAGCGTTACAGGGGTTAGATAGTCATGGGTAATGATCACCCAACTACTGATCTGTAACTTCACTGTCTCGTAAAAACAAGGAGAGACATTGGAAAGGGTCCATTTGCTGATACTCACAGTTCTATGATTTATCCACTGACTATGGCGATAGTCCAAAGTGCCCCCTAAGTCTTCTGTCAGTTGGCTTTTATCAATGTAGACATGAAGGTCAGAGACAGAGTTTAACATAACAATCTATAAGAGAAAAAAAACAATGTAGTCCTCACAGATGGTTACTCACCTAGGTTCTACTGATGTTTAAACAGTACTCTGCCTGATCAGACACTTATACCCCCAGGGTTAATATACTAGGAGAGAAACATTTTAAAGTTCCTTTCTATTTCCCCCTCTGAGAAAGAAATACCAAAGTGTGGAATAGTTTATCACAAAATGGAGATGGGACCAGGGAGTTCAGCTCTAAGGTACCTAGAAATCAGAGTTTTGCCAAAGTTTCCCTGGGGAAGGTATACTTTTCAGTCACCAAATTAAAGTGTTGTGCTAAGATCTAAGAACCTGCAGTAACAAGTGCAGTAAAAGGTAGGCTGGTGAGCATCAAAATAAAATTAGAATACAGGCACCTACTGAGGAATGTGTATTAAATATATTCACTATCCTAATGTAAATCCCATAAAGAATGTTGCTATGACCCCGACTTTCTTATATGGAAGAGATTTGGAGATAATAGGGAACTGATGTTCAGGAATGTTATGAATGTGAATTAGGGCTCAAAGTCTATAGATGAAAGCAAAATTGATCTATTCATTCAACAAATAGGTATTTAACTTCTAATAAACGCCAGACTCCAAGGGATAAAATAGTAAGCATGACAGACCTGTCTTCAAGGAACTTAGCTTTAGTGGGATTCAATTCCTACACACCACTTCACTTCTCAGAGTTTGGGGTGTTTTTTTAAAATTATTTTTATAACATAAGTGAAAGAGAAAAAGCCCAAGTCCACCCATGCCTTTCCTTCCAAAAGTTGTTAAACCACATTCAGAGTTTCAAAAAGATTGTTAGTCTTTCTAAAATTAGGAATTACAAATACTACCAGAAATTACATACATAACAAAAAATCACTTAGTTAAAAATGTGTTTTGCTTCTTGAAAATTAGTGGCATGGTAACACTTGGACATTTAAAGATGTGCATATTAAGTTTTGTATGATATTAGAGAGAAATGACTTTGCCCCACAGGTTGAAGAGTCAGACCCTACCCTGCCAGGGCACAGGTCTTCATTTCCACTTCACTGAACAGGGAGGGAGGTGCATTTTCCCTCGCTTGCCAGCACTGTGTCTTCTCCCTTTTAGTTTTAGAGGACCAGGAGGTATTTTTAACTGAAAACTAAAGGTGAGCATTAAAACTAAAAGTAAGATAATACTATTGTTAAGTATTGCTCTATAGACTCAAAGCAATCCCAACAGACTTTTTGTAGAAATTCACAACCTGCTCCTAAAATTTATACATATGTTTTGCATTTGCGGAAATGCAAAACACATAGAAGAGTTAAAATAATTTTGAAAAAAATAAAGTTGGACGACACACTACCTGATATCAAGGCTTATTATATGCAACAGCAATCAAGAGTGGCAAAGGACAAATAGATGGAGAGTTCCGAAATGGATTCTCAGAAACATGGCTGATGCATTGAACTTATTTTGAAGTAATTATACCTTCACAGGAAGTGACAAAGCTAGTACAGGGGTCACAGGTACTATCCCCATGTACACTCCCATAAGCTACATCTTACAGAATTATACTACCATATCAAAATCAGGAATTAATTTGCTATAATGTGTGGGTATACAGACACTGACAAATGTCCTCTGGAAGACATGTTATCTTTCACATGTATAAGTTCATGTCACCACCAGTGCCATCAAGATGCAAAGCTCTTCCATCATCACTATCTTTATCATCCACACATCTTCCTCTCCCATTCCTGACCCTAGTAAACCCTAATCTGACTTTTGACAAAGGTTCAAAGTGAATTCAAGGGAGAAAATATTCTATTTTCAATAAAAGCTGCTGAAACAACTGGGCATCTATATGTAAAAAAAGGAAACTGAACCTGACATACTCAAAAATTAACTCAAGAAAGACCACAGATTTATATGTAAAACATAAAACTCGGAAAACAAAACACTAGAGAAAAATCTTACGAGAAAGTTTTTGCTTTAGGCAAAGAGTTCTGAGATACAACAACAAAAGTACGACCCATAAAAGAAATAATGATAAATTGGACTTCATCCAAACCAAGAACATTTGTACAGAAGACACTGTTAGATGACTGAAAAAAAAATCCACGGAACAGGAGCATCTGTAAAGTGTCTACATGTGATCACAAATATTTGCAAATATATGTACATATTTCTACTGACTCCACTAAAAGGACCTGGAAGTACAGACACCTGAGTCAAAATAGCACAGCTAGCTTCTAGACCTTGGTCTCAGTTGCCACCAAAAGGAACCAGGGCTCCTTAGAGAAATGACAAACTGCAATAATGGATATTGGCTGTTAACTATGTTTGAGTCTGGAAATTCATATTAGGCTAGAAAGTAAGGAGATACTAAAAAAAAAAAAGAAAGATGGGAACATGTCACAAGGACATAGGAGCCAGCTTGAAGGGGCTCCTACTTGTGAAGTTGGGGGTGATTTTAAGCACCAAAATAATTAAGAAAAGGTATTAATTTTCAATCATTGAAAAAAAAAGAATCCATAGTGATGATAGAGTAGAGAAGAATGGAAAGTTCTAGCTGACAATAGAATACCAATTTCTGATTAGTAAACGTTCAGTGTTAACTGAAAAATCATGCAACCAATAAAATAAAGGTTTTTCAAACAAGCATCATTAATGGATATTAAATATATAGAGAGGAATTTTTTGAGAAGCAAGCTATCTGTATGATCTCAAAGGGTCTCTCCAAAGGTAACTCATTGACTGCAAGGGAAAACATAATACATTTGAGATTGGACAATGCCTTGACAAGGGCCTCAAAATTAATATCAACCATTGGGTGTAGATGAACACTGTGTCTCCACACGTGATGCCCTGAGAAGGACATGATATCACTTAATATCTCAGCTGGGAACATGTAACTGAAATCCAATCCTGAAAACTATATCACAAGAGATGCAAATAAGATGTTTTATTTTTTTAAGGGACTATGTTCTTCAAAAATACTAATGCCATAAAAGACAAAGAAAGGGTTAAAGGAGACTAAAAAGATATGATAGCTAAATGCACTACCTGACCTAGACTGTATTCTGTACAGACATATACACTTACAATGTATATGTAATCTGTATTTCTAAATGTACCTATATCTTTACATGTATAGTTATCCCCTATAATAGTATATATCAGTATATATACCAAAACAATAAAGATGCATATTTATATATAATTATATGTGTATATTATATGTAATATATAATTACATGTAACATATAATATATAATAAAGTTGTACACATCTGTAAAAATATATAATAATGTATATAGAGAAGCAAATAAAAAGTAGCATAGCAAAATGAGAATAAAATGTTAACAATAGGTAAATGAATCTGGGTAAAGTGTATGAAATGTTCTTTCTACAATTCTTATTCTTGAAATTCTTTCCAACTAAACAAACAAAAAACTCCAAAATTATAAGCTAGACACTTTTCTGGATCACCACAGATTTATCTTACCCATTTTTTCATGTTTAATTGAGATATAATTGACATCAATACAAAGCATGGATTTTAACAGGCTACGTCAATTAGTTCTGACAAATGTATACACATATAACACTATGCAATCAAGATAAAGAACATTTCCCCAGAAAGTTCCTTGTACCTCTTTCAATCAGTCTCCACTATTCCTCCCCGCTTACAGAATTCACTGTTTTAACTGCCCAGCCCCATAGATCAGTTTTGCCTCTTCTTGATTCTAAAACAAGTCATGGAGTATATACTCTCGAGTGTCTAATTACTGTCTCTCAAGAGAAATATTTTTGAGAGGCATCTATGTTGTTGCATGTATCGGTGCCTCACTCCTTCTCATTGCTTAGTGTTACTCCTCTATATGACTCTGCCACAATAGCTTTATCCCTTCACCTGCTGATGCACATTCTTGTAAATTTTTGTGTGTGTGAACAAACATATGTTTTCATTTGTCATGGGTGGGTCATAGGTTAGGTATATATTTAACTTTCCAAGAAACTCAACTGTTCTCAAGGTTGTACCATACTTCGCCACTTTCACTGATTGCAAAGTACTTCTTTGACTGGGTAGACCATAGCTTATTTAACCAATCCCGTGTTGCTGGACATTAAGTTGTTTCCAATCATTTACCTTAAAAACAATCGATGATGGGGCCTTCCTGGTGGCGCAGCGGTTAAGCGCTGCGCTGTGGAGCTGTCAGCAGCAGCAACACGAGTTCGAAGCCCGGCCAGGGATATTCCCACATGGCGCTGCAGACCTCTCCTGCCTCGCCCGCTGCTCCCCTCAGTAGTGTATTTCCCTTGATCTGCCTGTTCTGCTCCCCACTCTGTCTCTGGTGAACCCTCTTGCCTCCCACGCCTCTGGCCTGTACCCCCCAGCTTGCATGCATAAATAAATAAATCTTTAAAAAAAAACCAAATCGATGATGAATACTATTATATATGCAGCTTTGGGCACATGTGCGACAGTATCTGTAGAATTACTTGTATAGGGAGGTCAAAAATGTACAAATTGTAACTTTTGGTAGTCAATTAGTCCTGCCTATTGGCCATTCCTAAATTCATTCCTGTCAGAAAAGCATGACAGTGACCCCCCCACACATAGCTGCCAGAGTTATTGGCAAAAATTTTAACCTTGCCATTTTAATTTGTTTTCCTTTTGTGAGTATCACAAAGGTGGTTTTTACTTTCACTCTGCAGTTGCCTATATTTTCATCCCCCTATGTTAGATTCTTATTTTCTTTCATACATACTATTACAACTTCTCTTCCCCCTTAACTGCTTTCTACAGTCTCAGATACTTTTTGATTTATTTAATTCGAGTACCATTTACCCATGTCACTCCCCAACTCAAAAACCTTCACTTTGCAAAACACTTCTCATTGCCTACTGAATAAAATTCAGACCCTTTATTCTTACACTTAAGACCCATTCCATCTTCTCTACCTTTTCTTCAAAGTCATTATCCTATATGTACCCCAACAAGAATGGGGTTATGTGCTAGACCTCATATAAAGTGTGTACTTCCTCTGTCCATGTCCTTCCACATGGTGTTCCCTTTACCCAGAATGCTTCCTCTCCTCTACTTGTGAAGAGCCACCTTCTTTAGAAACCCAGCTCCAATGTCATCTTCTCCACATGCTCTAACCAAATGGAGACAAGATGAAAGGTCACGCTTACCGGCACTTTCATTTTAAATTCATCTCTATAGTATTTAATGCCAATCTCAGTAAATGTCCTCTGGAGAAAGCGAGATGGTCGAAGGATAAATATGAGTTGCAAATTTCCTGGAAATGCTACCTAGAAGGATCATAAAAAGTGTCAGAACAAATGTGACACCCATTGGCCTCCTCTTGCCCAAGATCATAGATGACAAGTTAAAGAAGACACCATGAATGCCAAAGAATTAGAATATACTTCACAAGATTTCATAACTGAAAGAGATTTTAGAGGTCAGCTAATCCTAACTTCTTAATAACCACACTAAACAAACAAAATTTCTGACTATTAAAATAGTTCATACTCTAAAGAAACATTGTGAAATTAATAAAAGTAGTATGCATAAGAAAAACACCACCCATGATCTCTTAGTTATTTTTTGTTATTTCAATCTAATTACTTGTACTCTATTTTCTCTGCTTTAAAGTCCTTATCATGATTAAACACATATTGTAAGAATATGTTGGAGCCTGACTTTTCATTTAATATTATGCCATGAGCTTTATTCCCATTATTAAAAATTCTTTGGAAATGTTCTTTTTCAGGGGTGCACCATTTATTTAACCAATTTAACTCTTATTGCTAGTGATTTAAGCTTTTCCATATTTTTACTGTTATAAGTAATTGTTCACTACAACGAAACCTGCAGGTTCAATTCATGTCTTGGAACATGTCTTAATAGTTTCCTAGAAAAATTACTGAGTCAAAAACAGTATTTTAAAGATTCATAAAATTGCTCTGAGGAACACTGATTGCTCTTATCTTGAGGTGAGTTCCTGCAAAATGAGCTAACTCAGATTCATGTAACAACTTAATGGCTAAGTCACCCCATTGCTCATGCCTTTGTATTTTTCCAATAGTTCCCACAAGTAACCTCCTAAGGTACCTATTCCATTAAAAGAAAAAAAATCTGGTCTTTACCCTAGGATATTCTGATTCATTAAGACAGGAATGAAAATTCCAGGTATCTTTTTTTTTTCAACAAGCTGCTAAAGAGATTCTGACTGATGATCAGGTTTTGGGGTCCCTGCACTATAGTAATGTACAGTATAGTTTTTTATGTATATAGTAATTGGTGTAATTCTTGGACAAATTAGGTGCAAATATTACTGTGTATGAACCGTAAGAAACCAGTACTCCGTAGCGACCATCCTCTGGAATAGTCATGGGTACTGTTAACTGTCTGAACCTCAGCATCACTATCGTCTGAACTTCAGCATCATTGATTTGAACCACAAATAAATCCTATAACCAAACCAAACCAAAGGACAAAACAAATTCATGCAAAGAAGAAAGGAGTTACCCTTCCCTCATTTTTGAAATGCAAGCTCCGGAACAAAAGAGCCTTGTATTTGTTATGTCATGACAGGATGAGTGAGCAGAGACGCCATTTGTATATCTGGATGAGGCTGTAAAGTGATCCGAAGGAGCCTCTGCTTATGTACAGGTCTGTCTGTGTGACGCTTCTAATTAGGCAGAAGTCAGGCCTCAAGTCTCCTTTCCTCATCCTGGCCTCTACACACATTACCACCTACCACAGCCCATCCTTTTACAATCAGTCCCAACTGTCCCAGGGAGACCATACTTTGATGAAAGGGCCAGTGCAACTAGCCATGAGGAGTTTCCGCTGCCCACATGGGTGAGTTCCCTGGTCTGAGGTCCCTACACAGAAAGGATACATCTAACTGAAAGGCAACAAACAGAGATTGAAATCAAACTAATAAGATGGAAAAGGAAAATCATAAAAGGCTGTACAGTTTAATGCCAAATGCAAGCACACCTGCAATCAAGCCACTAACAGATCGTTTTATCTGGTTTTGCCAGTGTCTTTCGAGTATATAAAATAACAAATTGAACATTGAAATGACGACTGTTTAAAATTGGCTGACCCCACCTCCCCCAAGCACACCTAAGATAAGGATTGGGTGTTAAGAGTTTATTGAGGAGGTGGACGCAGAAAACACCTTGAGGGAAGAGGTTGTGTTCTGAGAAGGTGATGGCCAGTGAGTCAATGTCCCAATGAGGGGGGACTGCTGTAGATAAGAAAGGCCAAGACCCTCTGAGATACTGTGTGGGACAGACCTTAGAATTGTCCCACTGAGGGGTGTAGGAACTGGGGTATTCATATACCAACTCCCATAACTCAATTGTTATAGATCACTTTGAGGGCATTAACTTCCCAGAACCTGCCTCTCTCCCATGAGCAGAGAATTCCATGTAGTAGAGAGGATCAGGAAATCTCTGACATGCTCAGGAATTCTCTGCAAGTGATCAGAGGAATATGAACAGAATGCAGAATGACATTGTCTCTGCTACAAAGACCTCCCCCCTTTAAGCCAATGATTTAATATCATCAAATTGAATAACCAGTTTAAATTATTTTTATAATAATAACACAAAAATCAATATTTACAGCTATCCGTGTCAAGGATGCTTTTATGGAGCTCCACTTGTCCCTTCTTCTGTCGATAACAATGATGAATCCGATGCTGGCAGCCTCCACACTGCAAAAAAGAGTACTGTCAGAGACCAGGTGAGACACATGGGTTCTCTGTGGTTCACTCTGCAGAACATACCCACAGCCCCTGTGGCACACCAGGCTCACTGTGTAAACACCCTGCACAAGGTGTTTAACTGGGTCTGACTTCCCCAACAAAGGAACCAATGCCCTCTCTTCATCTCAGCACAGCAGCCTTAACAAATCAGAAATATTTTGGGTTTTGAACCCTTTCAAGAACTCTGTTTTTCAGACTTCTCATTTGTAATGTGAGAACAAGAATAGTACCTACCTACAAGGCTGATGTGAGGGTTAAATAAGTAAGTATAGTATAGACGAATAAAATGTTCAAGGCGGTGCCTGGCACTTAGTAACTATATAAGTACTATCGTTTTTATTTCTTATGTGCTTGTCATTGAGATAAAGAGAGATTCAAGTACATGAAAAGTAGCTGACAAAGAGTAAACACCTAATAACTCTCTGATATCTACTAATTTTCTAATAAAACGTAAGTTTTACTCTTAAAAGTATCAACATGCGTACAAAGCACAAGATCTAAGCAAAATCTATAAGAAAACATAAATAACTGATCTGAAATAAACGTCACTAGGACAACCCATTATCACAACCCCATATTGACACAGGTTCTCCTACTGGGACATTTTCCAGACTATGGTACAAGGATGGGTGGTTTCACTGGGTGGGAAAGGCAGAGATGGATTCAAAAGTGACCAGTACTTAGTAGGAGTGACTGTCAAGGAAGCCTCAGAAAGGAAACCCCAGAAATTTTCAAGGAAATTCTCCTTTAAAGTTTGGCCAATTCCTGGGCCCCACAAATCTAGGTGAGATTCCAGGAGGCTGGCAGAGAGCAGAAACTGTGAGTCAGGAATGATGAAAAATTATGATATTTCATAATTTTGAGACAATAGTGTTTGGGCCTAGCCAGAATGGACAGAATTTGATGAGTACTATGGGTACTCTGATAAAACTCTACAAAGGTCACACTCCAGAATAAATAAAACACCATAAGAGTTGTCAGAGGATCACACCAGGAGTAAGGATGAAACAAGTGAATTTGCCCTAGAAAATCTAAAACTGGTCTCAAAAAGATCAAAGTTAATGCCAGTAATTTAACTGCCTGCCAGATCAAACCCCAATGTTCCTTCTAACAACAATGTTCTTTGTAAATACAATCCACAATAACCAGCATAAGAAAAAATAAATAGAAATGCAAAGAAGCAGGAAAAAGTGACCAATAATCAAGAAATAGTCAATAGATACAGACAAAAATCTCAAAATGACTATTATGTCAATATGTTAAAGAAAAACAGAAGAAAACTTAAAAATGGATTAAAATATTATTTATTTCAAGAGAATCAGAATCTATAATAAAGAATCAAATGGGTCTTCAAGAATTACAAAACAGCAATATCAAAAAATGACAGCAGATTTAAGACAGGCTATAGAACTGAAAAAAGATCAGCTGGAAATATTCAAACTGAACCATAGAAAGGGGAAAAATGGAATGAACACAATGTGACAGAGATAGGTGACATGAACAGAAGTCCCAGAGAAACTTCATGAAAAAGAATGTTACAGAAACAACAATTTTAAAAGTAATAGTGAAAAATGTTCCATATTTGATCAAAGACATCAACTCACATATTCAAGCAGCAATCCCAGTATCAAAAAAGATAAATACCTAGAAAACATCACTTAGGCCTATCAGAGCCAAGTGGCTGAAAATTAAAGATAAGGAGAAAATATGAATAGTAACCAATGAAAAAAGATACATCACCTGCAGAAAAAAACATTCAAAGTCATCACTGACTTTTCAACAGAAAACATAGAGCAATAATCCAATGGAAAGACTCTTTAGAGTACTGACAAAAAAAAATTAAAACCCCATATCCACTGCAAATGAGGATGAAAGAAGGACATCCAGAGATGAGAGAATTTACTGGCTTTAGACTTAAGATTCAAGAAATCTTACAGGTTGTTCTCCAGTCTGACTAAAATTGGAAGCAGGAAAGTATGGGGAAAATAGCCTGAAAAGGGTAAATAAATGGATAATGAAGTTCACTTGATGATTAGGAAAAATTTTATTCCCATGGCAAAAAAAAACAAACAAAAAAAACCAAACTGGTTAAATTAAAAACTCATAATTATTCTTGAAGACATTAGAGAACTCTGAAGACAGAGTACACTAGATAAACAAATTCCAGAGTTAAGATTTTCTGTAAGGAGAAAATAACAGAGGAAATGTTCCTATTAAGTGTCGTTGCCCATTCTGGTAACAGGCAAATGAACACTCACACACAAAATTATCTCACATGAGAATCTGAATCTGTAAGAAGGGACAAAGGGCACTGTAAACAGTAAATATGTGGATAAAAATTATCAACCATTTTTTATTTCAATGCAACACTATTACTAAACAATATATATGTGTAAAGACGACATAAGTGAAGTCATTTTAAAAAGGGGCCAGGATGGTCAAAGCAGACAAACTGCTTTATTGTCCTCTTTAAACCACAACCGACCCCTGGACTGAGCTGAACCACCCACGTTCCAGGAAGCCAGCAAGAATATCCTGTTTGAAAGAACTTTTACTTCATAACCCCTTCACCTGGCCATTTTACTTTGTGATTCCTTCATCTGACCATTATCTTATCCATGTCATCATCTTCCATTGCCTCATCCCTCTTTATGCCTCTGGGAAAAAAACAAACCATTCACATTTATCCCTCCTTATAGGTTTCTACCCAAATTTATGTAGCCTGAATTCTAACTCTGTTCTTCTCATATAAATGCATTTCAGCTTGCCTACTACCTTGCTGTTAACCCAGAAGTTTAACAAATAGACACAACTCAGAAGACACTACCTCTTTATGTAACAGGGTGGTCCCCAGGAAAAGGGGAGGTTTCCTGGACTGAGCTGTTCCTGCCCCACCCAAGGGAGGGTGGAGCTGAGCAGAGAAAAGGAGAAGCTGGAGAGGAGACTAGAAAAGGAAGGAAGTAGGATGGAAAGCAAGAAGGAGACCTGGAAGAGACACAAGGAGCAGAGAGACATGTGAAGAACCTGCACTTGCTTCTTGGTCCTGGGCTGGGTGAGAAAGAAGTGGGTGAGAGACCCGTGGGGAGGCTAACAATGGCAGCTTTTATCTTAATTTTGATTTTGCTCTTTTCCCCCCAGACTTGTCTGACTGTTTCTGACCCTTTTCTATGGGTCCCCACCAGAAGGTGCTTTAGAATTGTTGCAGGCTTTCTGGCCTTGCTTTGAGCCAGTCACATTTGGGTGGACTTTTACCCACGAGGGGATGGGTAACTTTGGTGCTTGATTTGGAAACTACATTCTTTGTCTTTTTATGTATTGGACACTAATTGTATTAAAGTTCCTTTCCATTAAAGGTCTTAGATGTTTTGCCTTGATATGGTGGATGGCAGAACCTATTTAGAGTGGGCAGGTTTAGGGACTCTGGGGTGCCCCTCTCCCTGCCCTGTAACATTTACAGGAACAAGGAACACAGTCAATGACTGAGCTCAGTGCTCTGGCAATGAAGAATTCCTTCGCACATTACTGCAAAGTGCCCAGCCCCTCCCCAGACACAACCAGCAGCAAGGCATCCATTCCCTTTAAGTCAGCCCAACCCCCTGCCAGGCTACGCACTGAATGACTAGTCCTGGCCCTAAATTCAAATACTCCTTTCTATATACCTTCCACATTTCAAATTCCATCCCACCACCTCTCTATTTTCAATGGGTAGCGAAGCAAGTATGTTACTGATCAATTAATAAAGCCTCTATATGCCTGAAAAATCTACCATGAGTAAATAAATATAGGACGTATACAGCCAGGTTTTTCTACCATGAATAGTGGGATAAAATAAAATACCGCTGTTTAAAAAGCTGGCATAAAATGCTTCTAGATCATCTTATGAATTCCACCTCTCCACAAAAATACTCCACCATAACTTTCTTTAAATGATGCTCATTTCTAGAATACACATTAAATATTTCAATAAGAAAAAATTCTAGGGGATTCTGTGAGGAGAGTAAAGAAATAAGGTTATGTCACCATACAACGTAGGGTACAATTAATAAGGTTTAAAAACTAAGTCCTCACTCCTGGCCCAGCGTGAATTTTTTCCCACACCTCCAGCCTTACCCTGATATTTCTCCCCACTACAAACAAGAATCAGATCTTTTTGGATCCAATTTTTGTGGCTATGAATTAACTCAACTTTTAAATCATCCTGAAAAAAGAACATAGAAGAAAAAATTGCTTGAGGGTTTCTTGTGAGCACTCCAACAGTCTGGGTCTTGAAGTAAAAGGGAACAGAGAGCAGGAAGGGAAGTAATTAATTACAGAGTCATTTAAATTTAAATGTGGACATCAATCACCTGCAGATCTTGTTCATCTACCTGTTCTGATTCAGAAGTCTGGAGGGAGGCCCCACGTTGTGCAAGTTTACAAGCTGTAAAGTTCATTCAGTGGGCCCAACCTGGAGTAGCTAGGGAAGGTGTGACTAGAGAGCAGCTTATAATGTTTGTCCTCATCTGTAGCCTGTGAACTCCTCCCTGGATTTGCCTAGAGTGTGTCTAGGATATGAATTTTGAAGCTGGGGAGAACAGTTAGAACAAACTCCAGACCTGGCAAAAGACTGAAAGTAATATGAAAGGAGGTCTTTCTTGAAGTAAAATTGACTAAAACAAAACAGAACTCTGCCGCCAAGGCAAAATCCTCTTTTATTATGATAAATAACTCCTGTCTACTCCCTAGTCAAGCCTCCTGAAGGGAAATTTGTTTCTAGGGCCCACCCATTGTTTCAGTGTCTGCTGACTGAATTCTCCTTCCATTCAAGATACATAGACTTTGGCTAAACAGATGTGTGCAACTGCAAAGGAAACAGAAGTCAAAAAATTAGATTAACAACAAATACAACCCTTCATTCATAAATGTGGAAAGGCAGCCACAAGTCTTCTGAAATGAATAAAACCAAAGCACTGAAGAAAAAAATGAGGTGAACAAGCAACTGTGGACAGCTGACATCTGTGAAGCTATTTAGAAATGGAGCTGCAGCCATTACAGAGAAATTACATTGCCAAAAGGTCCAAAGATCTTAAGAATGGGTCAAAAGCAATTGTTTTAACAATGAGCCAACAATTGTTTGAGAACTGATGGTCATGGGCTTTAACCAGAAGGACAGAATCAGCGAGTTCCCTTTTCATCCTTTCTAGAGAATCAGTAACCAATTATGTATAGCCAAGAATAGCTTAAGCCAGTTGACACAAATAGCTCTTTTCTTTAACTGTTAGCATGCAAACAAGGAGTAGCTGGGGACCCCAAACTATTAAGGAATGTGATCTCTAAAGGGATCTGGTCATCTGTGTGCACAAAAGCAAACCACGTTGACGCTATGGCAGTCAGTACTAGGGAGAACCTTCCTTAGGGCTGATTAACCACAGGCAGCTTTTTTCCAGTCAGGAAACCAAATCTGTTAGTGTGCAACTGAGTGGTACTCAGGGACCCCCAAACTACAAAGGGGTGCATGCTCTAAAGGCATCCAGTCATTCATACGCATAAAGGCAAAGGAACTCTATCAGGGTGGTGCCCAGGGAAAGGGGAGGTGCCAGGTTCTCTGCCTCTCCTAAGGAAGGGTGCAGCTGAGCAGGCAAAAGAAGAAGTTGGAGAGGAGATGAGAGGGAGGAAGGATGGAGAGCCAGGAGACCTTTAGGAGGCACATGAAACAGAGAGATGTGTGAAGAAACTGTGCTTACTTCTTGATCTGGGACTGGTTGAAACAGATGTGGGTGAGAGACCCGTGGGGAGGTTAAAAATGGCAGCTTTTATCTTAAGTTTGATTTTGTTCTTTTCTTCCCAGACTTTTCTGGCTGTTTCTGAACCTTTCTTATGGGTCCACACCAGAATGTGCCTCAGATTGTGGCAGGCTTTTGGGCCTCAGGGGCCTGGCTTTGGGCCAACCCTGTTTGGTTGGACATTTACCCACAAAGGGATGGGTAACTTTGGGTGCTTCCCCTTTTCTGTATTGAGCACTGATTGTATTAAAGTTCCTTTCCATTGAAGGTCTTGTGCACCAGTGTATGTTTTGTCTTAATGTGGCAGATGTCAGAACTTATTTGGAATGGGAAAGTTTGGGGGTTCTGGAGTGCCCCTCTCTCTGTCCTGGAACAGAACCAGGCTCTTGGTGTGATAGATCTTTAATAGACTCATCATGCACAGAGAGAGACAGAAGAAAGGGTATTCCTAACATAACAGGGGAAAGGGGCGGTTCCAAGTTCTCAGCCCCACCCAAGGAAAGGTGGAACTAAGCAGGGAAGAGGAGAAACTGGAGTGGAAAATAGGGAAGGAAGGAGGAAGAATGGATAACAAGAAGGACACCTGGAGGAGGTACATAGAGCAGAGAGACATGTGAAGAAGCTGCAGTTGCTTCTTGGTCTTGGACTGGTTGAAACAGATATGGATGAGAGGCCTGTGGGTAAGTAAACAATAGCAACTTAAGATAAAAGTTGATTTTGCCCCTCTGTCCCTTTCCTGTGGGTCCCCACCAAGAGGCACCTTAGCCTTGTGGCAGGCTTTTGGGCATCACTGGCCTTGTTTTGGGCCAACCATGTTTGGCTAGGCATTTACCCATGATGGGGTAGATAACTAGGGTGCTTGATTTGGAAACTATATTCTTTGTTTTTTCTTTGTTGCATATTAATTGTATTAAAGTTCCTTTCCATTAAATGTCTTATGCACTAGAGTATGTTTTGTCTTGATGAGGGAGATGGCAGAACCTATTTACATTTGAGGGTTCTGGGGTGCCCCTCATCCTGCCCTGTAACACTATAATAGACAAAATTCTCAAAATAACCCATCTCTCTTCAGTGACTGCCCAGTCACACAAGGTTGCCCAGAGCAGGGCCACTGAGACCAAAAACTTGTAACCACAAGAAAGGGGCAAAGGCAGAAGTGAACAAGGTAGTGAAGAGGAAAACAATAGATTTAACTAATCAGAATCCCTTTTTTTAAATTAGCAAAATAAATAAATGATTAGCTAACTTAATCAAGGGGGTAAGAAAGACAAAGCACAGATAAACAAGGTAAGGAAATAACAAAGGGGAAAAAAATCACTGAAACTCACAAAATTCAAAATTCCTAAGAAACTACTTTGCATACCTTTATGCAAATAAACTTGAAAACCAAGACATATAAATAGGAAATAAAGCTTAAAGAACCAATTTCCAGAGAGGAAATAGACAAAGTTAGCAGATTTGCAAGGGGAATTCCACAGGGGAACTCAAATCAATGGCTATAAAGTCTCAATAATACAAAAATTATTTTACTGTAAAAGATAAAAGAAAACTTTAAAATACTATTTATATGAACTATGACATGGATACCAAACCTAATAAGGATAATACAAAAATAAATCTCCAGCTACAGGAGATAATGATAGAAAAATTCCACTCACTATAGCAACAAAGGGTAAAATACTTGGTAATAACTTAATAATAAATGTACAAAACTGTCAGGAAATTTTTTAACACTCATGAAAGACACAAAAGCACATTTTAATAAGTAGGTCTGACTTTAACAAGTCCTACCAGACTTTTCTGTTTGACAGTATAACAGTGTAATCCCCATAGAAGGGGGAATTTCCAGGTCCTCTGCCCCAAATAAGTAAGGGTGGAGCTGAGGAGACAGGAGATGCTCCAAAGGACTTGGGAGAGAAGGCTGGGGAAAAAAAAAGACTAGAAGACTTGAGGAGGCCCATGGAGCAGAGACATGTAAAGAAGAAGCTGCACTTGCTTCTTGATCTTGGACTTGTATCAGGGACTTTGGGGACAGGGAATGAGACAGTGGAAGAAACAGAGATATGGGTGACACTGGTGGGGAGATTGACAATGGCAGCCTTTATCTTGACTTGTATTTTGATGTTGCTCCTTTCCTTCCAGACTTGCCTGGCCCCTTCTGCCCTTTTCCTGTAGTTTCCACCAAAAGGTGTCTTAGACTTGTGGCAAGCTTTCCAGCCTCACTGACCCTGCTTTGGGCCAAACCTGTTCAGCTGGATATTTTTACCCATGATGGTATGGTAACTTTGGGTGCTTCATTTGGAAACTATATTTTTTCCCTTCTCTCTACTGCACACTAGTTCCGTTAAGGTGTTTTTCTGTTGAAGGTCTTAAACACTAAAGTAGGCTTTGTCTTTATGCAGCAGAGGGCAGAACCCATTTAGCGCATGCAGGTTTGGGGAGTCGTCATCTTACCCACTAACAATAAGATGATTTTAACCATAAAAATGCAAATTTTCCCTAAATTAACTTAAACATTTAACATAGTTCCAGTAAAAACACCAACGAACATGAAAGAACCATAGCATGAAAGTCCAACATAAATGAAAGATAAACATGGAAAAAATAAGTAAAATTTAAGGGCCCAGGAGGGTAAGAGGTATTCATTTTACTAGATATTAAATATACTTAAATCATCCATAATTTAAAAGTGTCACTCATTTATTAATAGACCAATTAACTCTAAAATTACTGAAGCAAAGATGAACTTTTAAAATTAATGGTATTAGGATAACTGAATAACTACTTGGAAAAAGATAAACTTGGATCTATACCTCAGACCACAAAGAAATATAAAGTGCAGCAGAGCTGACTGTAAAATATGAAATCATACTACAAAACAGCATGCGTGAATTCCTCAACCTAGATATGGGACCGTTTTCTGAAAATGACTTAAAAATCCAGATGCAATAAAAGAACATTAATTATTTGATGATATGACAATTTTGTATGTAAAAAACATGCTAAACAGAATCAAAGGATAAATGTATTTAGAATCAACTTACAAAAGAAAAAAACACTTATAATAACAATGTAAAATGACTGTAAATCTTAGCAATGAAAAGGAAATAGTATATAGAGAGAAGAACTTAAAGAATAGGGAGAGTAGGGGCCTCGCTGGTGGCGCAAAGGGTTGAGGACAGCACTGTGGAGCTGTTGGCAGGCGCGAGTTTGATGGCCAGGTGGGGAAATTCCCACATGGCACAGCAGACCTCGCCTGCCTTGCCCGCTGCTCCCCTCAGCAGTGTATTTCAGTCGATCTGCCTGTTCAGATCTCCATTCTGACTCTGGTGAACCCTTTCACCTCCCCACACCTACGCCTGCACCCCAAGCTTGTATGCATAAATAAATAAAATATTTTTTTAAAAAAAGAATAGGGAGAGTAAAGAAAGATGAAATACATAATAGAAATGCAACAGATGTTATCTAAAGTTGGAGACCACCAGATAGAAGTTAAATGTGTTGCTTAATTCATGAGGGTAGCCATTACATGATCTAAAAATAATAACGTAACTAACAAAAATTAGGCTGTAAAAGGGCACAAGGAGAGAGAAAGCATCCTAAGTATACATTTTTTTACAGCAAGGAATCACAAAATAGTCTAAAGTCAAGAAATACAGATATAAATACATAAGTTAGTATCATGGAAATAACTACCACCACGTAATCTGAATAGCACTGAGTCAGGAGCCAGGAAATCCAAGTCCTAAGTTTTGCCTTTCACCAGTTACGTGAATTTATACAAATTCTTTCTTCTTCCTGATCTTAATATCCATCTCAACTTTTGTGACTAGTTCTCAAAGTATGGTCCTCAGACCAGCAGCATCGTATCTCCTAAGAACTTACTCAGCCCAACCTCAAACCTACTAAATCAGAAACTCTAGTGAGGACCCAGCAATCCATGGTTTAACAAATGCCCACAAATGATTCTGGTACATGCTAATGTCTGAGGATCACTGCTGTGAACCAGGGCCCACAAACTACAGCTCACATGCCAAGCCCACCTCACCTGCATTCCAGAAATAAAGCTGTTTTTTTTTTTTAAGATTTATTTTTATTTATGCATACAAGCCGGGGCACAGGCCAGAGGCATGGGGCAGCGAGAGGGCTCACCAGAGGCAGAGTGGGGAGCAGAACAGGCAGATCAACGGAAATACACTGCTGAGGGGAGCAGCGGGCGAGGCAGGAGAGGTCTGCCATGCCATGTGGGAATCTCCCTGGCTGGGCGTCAAACTCGCGTCACCGCTGCCAACAACTCCATAGCGCAGCGTTTAACTGCTGCACCACCAGGGAGGCCCATTCCAGAAATAAAGTTGTGTTGGCACACAGCCACCCTCATTTGTGTACATATTGTCCACGGTTGCTTTTTAGCTAGTTGAAAAGTTCAGTAGTTACTATGAGACCACAAGCCCTGCAGAGTCTAAAACACTGATTCTGGCTTTTACAGAAAAAGGTTGATTGCTTTTTGCCTACAATAGTCTGACTAACATTACTGAATGCACATGATTTCTAAGTTTAATGCAATGTTTATCATCCAGCGAAGCTGTAGAGATTACTCAGTCGGAAAGGCATTTGTGCTAGTGTCTAGAGT
The DNA here is from genome assembly GCA_004024925.1 of Scalopus aquaticus. NCBI lineage: Eukaryota > Metazoa > Chordata > Mammalia > Eulipotyphla > Talpidae > Scalopus > Scalopus aquaticus. Next base: position 22,224 of record PVIJ01007158.1, on the reverse strand, counting down.
CCTTTAAAAAGATATGAACTAACTCTGAATCCTTCTTTTTCATTCTTAATACCCTTCAAAATGGTAAGCAATGAGTAGTAAAATGTCATGTCATAATTAGTAAATAAATACAGACCATAACATAATAAAGCAACTAATAAAAAGTCATCCTTCCCTCTGACTCAGGGTCTTAGGAAACTTTATTGATCACCTAATGATTGGCAGAGGCTGTCTCTCCAATAATTTTGATTTTAAAAAAGTAAATTTCTTGTTTTAAAGTTAATATCACACCCCATACCTTCATCAATTTCTTCTCAATTCTTTGAAACACTTCATCACTAAAACAATCCTAATATAATATGTATATAATATATTCATATAATAAGTAGAAAAGGCGGCTCCTTTCCAACTGAGTAATCTTTACAACTTCACTAGATGATAAACATTGCATTAAATTTAGTAATCACATGCATTCAGTAACTATCTTTATGTTGGTGGGTGTGGTAACTATCTTTATAATTCTTTGTCTTCTTTATAGCTAATACCATTGAGTAGACCAAATCCCAGATTTACAACCATTAGCACCCATATATTCAAGCAAGAGGTTGTATTTCAGTATCTACAGAAAACTAAACTGAACATTTCAGAAAAGGAACAGTGAATCCCATCTCAACAGTATAGCTGCCCCACAGCAAGGTCTATTAGAGGTGATCTAAAGACATTGCCTAAGCAATTAACAAAGAAAATGCTTTAGGTAGACACAAAGTAATTCTATTGGGGAGAAATAATGACCCCCACGTCTTACATAGAGAATCTAGTGTATTAATTTTTTTTGCCTTCTAATACAGTTCACTCAACTTCTTTGAGCAGATGATATGCCAGTGTCACCACTTATTCGTAATAAAACCCTGGGGGCACGCTCTAACTTGAGCCTCAGTTGTTGTCTAAGGACTAATGTTCAAGGCCTCTTGTTGATGGCCCAGAATCAGATCTGCTCACCTTGAGCAACTCCGCAGCCAGCACGATGGCCTGCTTTGGATTTCTGCCCTCAGGAGTCCAATGAAGATTCCATTTTCCTCACTCTGGGGGGCAACTCCACAGCCAGGCAGACAATAACACACTTCACTCTAGCTACTCAATCAAAGCAGCACTTCTGCCCATTAAAAGTGTTCAAAGCCATTCAGACACGGGGACTTTTCCCTTCATACTAGTAAGAGGCCCAGACTGAACCCACTTCTCTGGAGGGGCTGGTTTCTAAAGCTGATGAGTAGTGAAAATCCCATCAGTCTTTCAATACAAAGGAGAAAATCTCATTATAATTCACAGGCCAAAGAGGAACACTGTCCTTCTCCCCTGCCCTCCTAAAGCTGAAATGTCAGCTAGCATGTCCTTTATGGGAAGAAAAGTCTTCTAACTTAAATATGTCTCTCAATACATTCCTTAGAGAGAAGGCCCTCCCACCTAATAAAAGTTCTTTCTCCCAACCCCTTTCTAATAACGAACTCAGAACTGGAAGAAAAACAAAGAAACTAGAGGAATAGAGCAATAAAAAGCCACACTCAAGTTACACAAATAATGATCTGGGGGAAAACAACTGTGATTTAAAAATAGTTGGCCAGCTCTGTGGCTTAAAATGTTTTACTAGTGCCTTTTTAAACCATGTGGCTACAATCTGTAGCCACAGGAGAGATGTTTTAAATGAAATACCTTGCATAAGTAATACCTCTGAGAAACTGACCCTTAGGATTATTTTGTTGCTCTGAAACAGATTCTGAAAATTCTTTGTAGCATAATTTGCACAGCAGATGGCACCTCACAGTCTAAAATGGGCCCTCTGTTGTTGCTGGCAAAACAGAATGGTGATAGGGTAATGGCAGTAATGTGTTTTAATACCATGAGATGCACATGGAACATTTATAATTCAGTCATTCCCATGTACTACGAATAATTCATAAAGAACTCCCAGACTCAGGGAAACTCAGGAATTCAACTTTTTTGCTTAGGTTGCTTTTAAAGAAAACAAATTCAGAACTGTGAAGGCAAAAGTGAAGATTTGAGTAGAGCTCTCCTTCAGTCTCTCAACTTCCCCACATTCACCAGCACCTCATCTTAGCCAAACACTAAGTCTGATTCCATATTCTCACCCTCACACATCTCAAATCTTTCACCACAGCCACCATCATTCCCAGATGTGGCTTCACACAGCAGTCACCCGGGAGTGTTCAGCACTATTGCGTCCATGGTCTACCCCCAGAAATTCTGATTTCATTGATCTGAGTTATAGTCTGGGCATCGTCAGGATTTTTTTTAAAGCTCCACAGGTGATCCTAACGTGCAGCTGGGACTGGGAACCCTTGACCTAGCACGATTTGGGTAAGGGAGAAGCAGGAAAGGTACCAAAATAGAACAAAAGCGAGACAATCAAAACAAAAAATGAAACCTCAGTTCAATAATTGCTGGGGCCCATTTTTCTTGTTCACCCCTTTCTACCCAGTCCTCCTGCCGCCACCCCAGTTCACTCCCTCCTACTTCACAGTGGAGGGCCCCTGCTGGGTCTTCTGCCTACTTGTCTCCCTGCCTCCTTTCTCCCACTCCCTCTGACCTACCCCGCCCACCACCACTAAATTAATCTGGGGGTCATTCTCCTTGAGGCCTTCTCTGGCCTCTCCCTGCTCACTGAGCCTACACTGCTTAACTTGGTGGACAAGGCCTCGCCCAGTCTGTTCCCAACTGTCTTTCCAGCTCTATTTCTCACCACTATCCAAAAAGGAGCCTCATTCTTCTGATCAAACTTAATAGTCTGTAATTCCCCAAACATACTTTATTCAGGACCTCAAACTCCTGGGGGATGGAAATAGAAGCCAAGGCACAACTCGCAGCTAGTGAGGAGAAGCTAGATTTCAATCCAGGTTTGGGTGTCCAAAGCTCTCAACACCACTTGCTCCTTTATCTGCAAATTCAATCTCTGTCTCTCTCTCTCCTGAACTCCTTCGGCACTTTTTATAGAATATCATGACAAGACTCAGGTGTTGAGCTTCCTGAGGCTCAATACAAAGTATTTTTGGTGCCTCTTAGCACTTCACACTGCACCTGCCTCCTTTCTACCTCTCCCTCTGGTCCACCGCACCCACCTCAAACTGCACTCAGCAAAGATCTGGGGAAGAATGAGCGCAGCGGGAGGACTCATCTGCATTCACACAACCCAGTCCAATGAGAGAGCCTTGTTAATTTTGAACATGGAGAGACCCTTACTCTACTCTGATTATCTTGCCATTCCCCTCTGTTGCATCAACTCTTCCATGTCATGAACTCTCTGCCAACCGCCTATAAAACATTTTGCAACTCGGGAAGGACTCTAGTGCCTGGTAACCATTATAATATTTAAGAATAAACAAATTATGAAAAATAAGAATCACAAAAGGAATAAGGAAGGTGTTCTTTGGAAACTGAAATTCAAACTAGAATGCAAGGTTCAGGTCAAATTCCCCTTTCAGGCCTTTCATGCATTGTCTGTTTTATGTTGAACAATCAAGGGATGGCTATGAGAAACACAGCGAGTGAGTAAGAGCAAATATCAGGAAGAAGAAAAGGAAACTAGTGGTCAGACAGCATTCTAGGAAATGAAAATACCTTCTAGTTCATAAGAAATTACACAAAGAACATAAAGCAGAAGAGAGAAATCACTCCAAAACAGTAGCCCCTTTTTTTTTTTTTTTTCCTGTTTAATTCCAAAATCTTTAATTGCTCTTTAGTTAGACACCATTTCAAGTAATCAATCCAGAGTGATTCTCAACCCTGGCTCCATTACAGCTTACCTGGGTGGAACACAAATCCCTCCACCCTTATCCTAGACACCACCACCATTTCCAATCCCAGGGATTCCTAGTGGGTGGCAGCAGTGGGTGGGATATCTAGATGACAAATAGATAAAACAATAGATAGCTAGAGATTTTTTTTTTTTAACACAGGTGAGTAGCCCCTTTTTGTCTTCGCTTGTACATCTGTGAGGCAGAGTTCCCACCTCTCACTGCTTCTTCCATACTGGTTCAGGTGGCACTAGGTGCGCAGTCCTCAGCGTGACTAGGAAAGGCTGCAGTATCAAGATGAAAATCACCAATTTCATTGAGCATATAACTGTGTCCTGGGACGAAGTAAAACTAGAAGGAGGTTTAAAACAAACATAATGGGGCCTCCTTGGTGGTCCAGGCGTTAAAGTGTCAGTGCTATCAAGCTATTCATAGCCACTGCAGCAAGAGTTCAATCCCTGGCCAGGCAGCTGATCCACATGGCACAGCAGACCTCTCCTGCCTCTTCCACTGCTCTCCTCAGCAGTGTATTTCAGTCTATCTACCTGTTCTGCTCCCCACTCTGTCTCTGGTGAATCCTCTAACCACTCCACACCTCTGGCCTGCATCCCAGCTTGTATGCATAAATAAATAAATCTTTAAAAAAATTTTAAGAAAAAAACCAAATATAATGGAGTAGGGGTGAGAGGGGTGGAGACCTCCCCCATTGCCCACCTCCCTGCTCACTCTATTCCTTGTTTCTCCCCGTGGAAGAAGTTAGTTACTAAAAGGATGGGTCATTCTCTTGAAATACAAATGAACCAACAAGGGTGACCAAGTTCAACTCCCTACAACCCAGAAAGTAGAGGAAGAAGGGAAGAAGGTGTTCCTCTCTCTGTGCCAACACCCCATTCACACTCTGCAACAACCACCTTACCACTGCAATGAATCGTAACAGAACCAGAAATTCTACCAACATGACTTTTTGAGACCCTACTATGTACAGTGGTTCTAGATAAGTTTGTTGTATATAGTTTCACCACAAGTCATTCTGTGACAAGTATTTTCATTCTGTAGCTAGATGGTTATAGAGCAAGTTTGCCATAAAAGAGAAGAAAACTGATACTGGTTGACAGTTTGGTTTCATTTCTCCGATAACAAAACAAGAAATCAACTCTTTGCAAATTGATTCAATTTTTTGGTGTAGTAAGGAGTATGCAATTTGGCTTGACACTATGACATCGCATTTGCAGTAAATTTGATCACTGAAAAACCAAGAAAAAAAAAAGAGAGAAAAGTACAACGAATGAACAAATGAAAGACTTGGAAGACAAGGAAGACAAGTTCTTAGGTACAATCCACAAAAGAAAATCAGTTCTTTGTACAATATTGCCACGAATCTATATACCTTTTAAACACATTTGAATATTTTGTTATTAATTTTCATTTTTCAAGATGTCATTGTGAATGACATCTTGATGGTAAATTGCCTTTTGATCAATTAGTTATGTGGCAAAAATATTTGCAGCAAGACAGGGAAGATGCCTGCAGTGAAATTACCAGACACAGTGCTGGGTGCTGCGCTGGAGCTCGGCTTCAAAAAAGGACAAAAGGGGGAAGAAGACATTGGCTCCTACTCTTGAGTAATTCAGTCTAATGGGAGAGGCAGAAATAACTCCATCCTATAGTGTTACATAAGGCATGAGTTCAAGAGTCTGTGGAAGTAAAAGAGCCTGTGAGAGCAGAATTGGGATAAGGGAAAGTTTCTTTGAAGAAATAAGATAAGACCAACGGCTGATGAACATGTAGGAGTTAACCAGGCCTAGATGATGAGGAAGGTGTTCATGCATACAACCGCTGGAACAAAGCCCAGGAGACCTGCACCGTCCCTCACTCAAACCAACAAAGTCCCAGAGTCACGCTCGCCTGCAGAGCACGTGCCACACGCAAAGACGGGAGGAAGGCAGAGAACGGCCAACATAGATTCGAGTACCGAACTTTGAAGAAGCACATTCAAAATAAATCCACAGCCTTCTCTGAGGAAGTAAAAGGAGTAAAAAATAAAAACAGAAACAAAAAAAATCCCTTAGAGTGGTGTTGGTTAAAGCAAACTGTTAACATCCCAATCTCCATAGATGGGATCAGGCTCCAGGTGGCTTCTCAGTCACAAAGCTGGTGTTTACCTCTAAACCACCTGAAGCAGGTGGAAAGCAAGCAAAATAGCACATCCATGGCAATGTTGTGTAAATTTTTAACCATACACTCATTAGGAGATGAAATCATAAGCGATACAAACCCACAGAGGGCAGACTTATCAGGTCAAGTTCACTTCTCAGGTCAAGTGAACACAACTCTGTCTGTGAATCGGGTCTGGACCTCACTCTCCTTTCCATCACCATCTGTCAAATGTTTGCTACCAAGATGAACTCTGGCCCACACCATCCAATACACATCCAACTTATATTAGTCAAAGTCCCTTACATGCAGAGGTGAGGCGTGGGAACACTGCTAAAATCTTGACCACTCATTTTGTTGCAGGAGTCTGGGTATTTGGAGAGGAGTCAGTGTATTGGAGAGCTGGGTATTTATTAACTTCAGTGGCATAAAGATGTAAGGGCTGGGCTAGAGAAAGCTGAAGTCACAGGTGCCTAAAGGCATGCCGTGCGCTCATCTGTAAGAACAGTATGTACTCCAGGCCTTTACGTTTCCTTGTTCTATACCTTAGTTTATCCATCTGACAATGACAACTACAAAATCTGCCCCTAAATTCCTATTTAGAGGAAACAAATAACTTCTCATGTAGCATCTTGAGTACCAGCCCCAATTCCCAGATGATAGGCTAGGGGAAACCAGATAACTTTCACCTAGAGCAGTGAACAGACAAAAGTAGCATTGGCTGTTCAATCAACTTTTTACTGACCCAACAACATTTATTAATTGCCTCCTATGTCCACAGCATAGTCAAATCTGATACTCATTGTTTATCACCGTGTTTTAGTCTCTTTCCAAATCCCTTGTGTGTGACTTAAGAGATAAGAGAAACTGGACGAGTTAACATAGCAGCATGAGCTGTGCTCATTCACAAATGTGTTTAACCCAGCCCTGCCACTGGGAAATGTAGAATAAAGCCGATGACTAGAAAAGAAGCAGAATTCTGTGTTCAACTCACCTGGGGATGCTAGTCAGGTAGGTCATGACATTCAGGAAGTCTTCTTCTTGGATATGTTTGAACCCCACAAACTCTGGAAAAGTGATGATCGGGGCACCGTCCTTCCCCCGGCCTCCTACAACAAAACGGTGGTCAAGATGTTAGCAAAATGTTTGCTTGTTTATTTATTTATTTATATCTTTTACATTATTGTGTATCCCCCATAGGTTACCCATCACCAATTCACCCATGAACCATCACCATAGTCCTGTGCTCTTTTCTCCCCCATTTTGAACACTTTCCTCCCCCTCCCTCGCTGAATGTCTCTCATTTATGGTTGCCAGCTTGCTTTTGTTTTGGTTTTCTTGTTGTTGTTGTTATTTTCTCCTTCTGATCTCTTATTTTGTTCTCCTATACTCCTTCTATGAGTGAAACCATTTGACACTTTTCTTTTTCGTTCTGGCTTATTTCACTGAGCATGATCCCTTCTAGCTCCATCCATGTATCTGCGAATTGCACGAGTTTATCTTTTTTGATTGCTGAATAGTATTCCATTGCCCAAAAATAGATGACTGGATCAAGAAGATGTGGTACATATACACAATGGAATACTATTCAGCAAGCAAAATGTTTTCTTCTTGTACCTCTGCAGATAAGGGACTTTGATATCAAGCTGGAACTTGAAGAAGTCTTGGCCTCCCCCTTTCCTATATTATTTTATATTACTTCAGACTAGACTTTGGGAAGGTTACCAGTGAATTATTTTAAACAAACTCTCTTCTCCTTCATGCTTGTTCAGTTGTATTGTGAGAATTCAATTTTTGAAAACTTTGAAGATAGTTACTGTATAAAAGACAATAATCACTTAGTTATTTTAGCACAGGTAGAATAGTAAATAATGCCAACACAAATGAATAATATTGTACTTCATTTTTGTAATCAGCAAGTATCAAATGTAAAAATAGCACAGGGGTTAAGAGAGTTAACCTTAAAATCAGACAACCTGGTTCAAATCTTGCTTTGTCAGTTAATTGCTATGTGGTTTTCGGAAAGGTATTGAACATAAACAGTATATATAGGAATTACACTTGTACTTACCTCAAAAGGTACTGTGAGGATTAAGTGAGAACATACATGAAAAGCACCTTAGCAGAGTGCTTAGTAAATATAAGTGCTTAATAAATGACAATAGTTATTATAATTATTACAAAGAGGCAATAAATCAGCTGCCCTTGAGAATTTATAAATAGGAATATAAGCTATCCCCATAAGAATAAAAATACAAAAATTAATATTAAGTATTTAATTCATTGGCACAGAAGCCCCCCAGATTAAATTAAATGCATTATATTTCCACATCTCTTGCTAGTTGTAGCTACATGATTAAGTCCTATCTCACAATCTCAAATGTGTGTCAGGTAGTCAGTAAACTCACAGGAGCACAGTGAATATTTTTAATTTTTGATGGAAACAGTAATTGGTATTTCTCAGATGCTATGCATGCTGCTAGCTTGAGGGAGTTCACAAAGTTAACGTTCAATTGCACTATATCCCTTTGGATGGCTTCGTGTCTTTGTGAAACTGGGCTTTTGATGGTTGCTGGGATAAAAAGCAATATAGTATGCAAATCAAGTGGAACAGGAAATGAGCACAGTGAACACAGCGAAGTCTAGTCTGGTTCCAAGGCCTGACATAACTGTGGTTATTTAAGAATAAATTCAAGTATTACTTTATCTTTCAATTATTGAGTATTTACTTTTCCAAACAGCTATTAAGTCATTAGCATGTACAGACTCATCGATTTAACATTTGACCAAGAAGGACCATAGAAAAATCACAACAGGAACTGAGACAACTGGGGAACCAGCGCCCTGGCCAATGCATAGAGCGCAAACGTCTTCCGGATTCTGCCATGGCAAAGGCCACCTACAAATGACTATATGAATTTCACTTAAGATGAAGAGAGGCACTAGTGTGGGGTGTAGTCTAATGAAGACTATGTGATTAATGAGGGTATAGTATCAAAAAAGAAATCACAAAAAAGAGAGGCTCAGAGCCACAAAGGCAGCAGTGCTAAGGAGAGGGTGCTGGACCCCAGAGAATCAGTCTGGCAGGCTACCTGCTGACACCAGCACTGAGATCATCCAGCCCTCTCTGCTCTACCGGCCCACATGATGAGCTGCTTCTGCTCCCACACACTGACTTTCCATTAAATTCGTTTCAAAGGAGAAACTGTCTCATAGAACAAGCATAAGTGTCTGTATCACAAGAGAGTGGGGGATTGTTCATGAGAGTTACTATGAGACCAGTTACTATGGAACAAAACAGTGAGCTTTGTCCTGATGGCTGGCCAGTCTTTCCAGGAAGTGCCCTTTATTAAACCTGTGTGACTATCTTCGATTAAAAAAATACCTCCAGATTAGGTGCTTGTCAAGCTTTAACAGGAGACTGATCCACCTCATTATGTTCACTGAAAACAATTAAAATCGGGATACTATCAATTTTCATCTATATTTAGATGAAATAGTTTCACAACTATATACAGTTTCACAACTGTATATACAGTTTCACAACTATATAAGAAGTTTCAGAGATATGTGAATTAAGAGAACTTATATCTCTGGTAAGGTTAAATTTAGAAGCATTATAATGCTGTGTTATTTGCATAACCAATATTTGTCAAGAGAACAGTTAAATTATTTCAAGGAGTCAAAGCACCCTAAAACATTCATTAGGATATGATTATATCATTAAGTGATCTTGCCAGTAATCGTTAATGGTAAACTAAAATTACACTGGTCAACAAATTTTTTAAAAAGTCACGTTACTGAAATAAAATTAGTCATTTCTTACCAAATGTAAGTGTTCAACACGAATATGAGAGTCGAATTTTAATTTTGGCTCTAGTTTTTTTGTAATCTGCAATAAATTGATGTTTACATCATGAAATGCATGCCAATAGTAATAGGCCTACGGTTAATACCTGTAAAAAATCAAGTCATAGACTACTTCTTAGATTTCTTCTCTTGTCTATTGTACAGCTGTTCAGGAAATAGAATAGATGGAAGATTGTTTCCATTGTGCAAAAGCACAGCCTTAAGACTCAGTTTCAAAGAGTCTAGAAATAGTCTCTATTCTTGTGGGTCATGAGTGATTTCTAAGGCATTCATGAGGCCCTCAATATCAGAACAGAATACCAGAGTACTTCCCTTTCTGAAGAAAGGCTCCAGCTGCTGGTGGCGCTTTTGATATAAAGTAATCGTGACATCTTCTTCTAGAAGATTCTATTGTTGGAGTCTTGATCCTAGCAATTCTGCCTTGTTCTTGGATAAGTCCAAATCATGAACCAGGTCATTGAGCTCTTCCTGTGTTAGTCTGTGTGGGGTTGATGATGCACCACAGTGAAAATCTGGGTCACTGCATGCTGATGGAATAGGAGAAGAACAGGTTGGCTCACCCTTGTCCTCATCAGATAAATCAAGAGAATATTCTGCTGGAGGTTCTGGAATAGGAAGTCCCTCACCATGTGGAACTGGTCTCCATGTAGACGGAATGTTTGGGTAGATCATTCTCGACTTCTTATGCTTCATTATTCCACTGGAAAGAGAAGGAACCACGCAGAACTAACAGTCTTTGATGTGGTTGCTTGGCTCTCTCCACACCATGAGAACTGCAAACGGCATTGATGGTCTTTTGCCATGTAACCACTGTGAAAGCTGTGTTGTACATGTAGCACAGCATATATGCGGGGCCCAAGGCTTGTCTTGGTCACCAACCTTGCATCCGAAGTCAAGATGATAAGCCTTCTTCACTTGAGAAGTGATCCTTTTCTTCTGGTTGGCAAATGTCACTTCCCCACAAACAGAGTAGAAATTGTCCATGCTATTACCACACTTTCGAGGCATTACTGTTCTGTATTGTGCCTAAATGGATAAAATAATAACAGTTCTATGTAACAGTAGCTTAAAGTGTCTTGCACAAAGACTGAAATACTTTCAATGCTCAACCTTTTCGACAGGGCTTTATATAGTGCACTGCTAACATCAGCTTACTTCAGGAGCCGCCTGGCAGTAGTATTGCATTGCATCAGAAAATGATGCAATCAACTCTGGATGATGTGTACATGATGGTATTATGCAATGCGATGCAATATTACATCATTCTAGGCTGATTTAGGATGTTGTTGCAGTCCTACTGGATAAATTTATACAGTGAAACATATAAAATGAAATATATGAAATATCTTCAAAATGAGAGCTAATAAACAATTATCAAGGTTATATTCATGCTCGGCACACCAAGATAATACAGATTAGGCCCTTTTTAAGTCAGTAACGATCTCACTGTTGACCAGTGTTATTCACATCTAAATGGAGAAAGCTAAGTGACATTTTCTTGTACCTTGGTTAATACCAATACTGACCAACAGGGGACACTATCTGGTGCTTAATTAGTCTGAAGAGGCACCTATGAAACAAAGTGGACCCACATACAGTCATGGACAATCCACAATACAGCAGTTAGTGCCACCTTGTGAAGAAAAGTGGAAATGCGAATGGAAGAAAGAAAAACAATGCCAAAGTCCCATTCAAGGAAGATAAAGAAAACCAAACTATTGGGACTAAGCAACATGGTGACTTAAATAAATAGCTCGCTCCTGCTAGCATGATTTTACCTTTTCATGAAATGGAAGAGAACTAGCTTTACTAGTTACTGTGTTGCAGAAAACACAATTAAATATCAGGGTTCATAAAACTCCTCCCCTAAGGGTCTGGGTGTTGGCTGTATGACAACTTTTTTTTTTTTGTCATACAGAGGAGAATCTGGGGTGCTGGGGAATTCCTATAGGTGTTACAGAGCAGGGAGAGGGGCAACCCGAGAAACCTCAAACCTGCCCATTCTAAATAGGTTCTGCCATCTGCCACATCAGGACAAAACATATAAGACCTTAAGTGGAAAAGAAACTTTAATACAATTAGTGTAAGAATACAGAAAAGACAAAGAATACAATTTCTAAACTAAGCACCCAAAGTTACCCATCACCTCACGGGCAAAAGTCTACCCAAATGGGATTGGCCCAAGGCAAGGCCCGAAAGCCTGCCATTGTAACAGGGTGGTCCCCAGGAGAAAGGGTGTGTCCCAGGTTCCCTGTCCCACCCAAGGTAGGGTGGAATTGAGCAAGATATAAGAAGCTTGAGGAGAGGAGACACACACACACAGAGGACACACACACAGAGGGGACACAGAGGAGAATACACAGACAGAAGACAGGAGGAGACGGAAGAAGGATGGAAAGCCAGAAGAGGCCCGAGGAACAGAGAGACTTATAAAGAAGCTGCACTGGCCTGGACTGATTGAAATAGATATGGGTGAGAGACCCGTGGGGAAGTTAATGATGGCTATATTAATTTTGGTTTTGATTTTGTTCTGTTCCGCTCAGAATTGTCTGTTTCTGACCCTTTTGTATGGGTCCCTGCAGAAAGGTATTTTGGTTCCTCCCAGAATTGTCTGGCTGTTTCTGACCCTTGTGTGTGGGTCCCTGCCAAAAGCTCTTCTAGACTTGTGGCAGGCTTTCGAGACTTGTTTTGGGCCAATCCCATTTGGGTGGACTTGTACCCACAGGGAGTTGGATAACACTGGGTGCTTGGCTTAGATTCTATAGTCTTTGTCTTCTCTCTTTTCTAATTGTATTAAAGTTTCTTTCCACAAAAGGTCCTATATGATTTGTATTGATGCGGCGGATGGCAGAACCCATTTAGAACAGGGCAGTTTTGGGGGTTTTGGGGGTGCCCCTCTCCCTGCCCTGTAACACCATGAGTTTGAAACACCTTTCGGCAGGGACCCACAGAAAAGGGTCAGAAACAGACAATTCTGGGAGTTAAAGAACCAAATCAAAACCAACATCAACGTTGCCATAGTCAACCTCCCCATGGGTCTCTCACCCACATCTGTTTCTCACCCACAACAGTTCAGGCCAGTGCAGCTTCCTCACATGTCTCTCTGCTCCTTGTGCTTCTTCTGGCCTCCATCCTGCTCCCTTTTATCCTTTCTCTCCTCTCTGTCTTCTTACCTCTCCTGCTCAGCTCTACCCTCCCTTGGGTGGGGCAGGGAACCTGGAACACTCCCCTTTCCTGAGAACCACCCTCTTACATAGGGATATGGTGAAGACCAACAATGGGTGAGATAGTGAAGCAACTACTACTACTTGCTTCCCAGTATCTTTTTCTCTTTCCCAAAAGAACTATTTTATCTATGAAAATGGCAGTACCACTCCCTGGGGTGGGAGGCAAATATCTTAGCAGACTTAATATAAATGAAAAATCCATTTATAGTGATTTAATCCTGTACTCTAACTATATTTTACTTGTAAAATTTTTTTTCAGTTTCATTGAGCTATAGTTGCCTTAACATATTGTATTGTATTGGTTTAAAGTGTGCAACAGTAGCACACTTATATATGTATTTATTGAGAAATGATTAGTGCCATAAATTTAGTTAACATCTACCAGTTCACATAGATATATACATATATTTGTAATGAACACGTCTGCAATCTACTTACTCTCTTAGCAACTTTCAAATATACAATACAGTATTGATAATAGCTTACCACACTTTACATGACATGCCCAGAGATTATTTTCTTCCTGGAGGTTTGCACCTTTTGAACACCTTCACCCATTTCCCCCACCCTCCCACATCTCACTTCCCACTTTTGGAAACTACTAGCCTGATCTGAGTCTTAACTTTCACATACAAATAATATCTTCCAGTATTTCTTTCTCTGTCTGACATAAATGCCCTCAAGGTCCATCCATATTGTCGAAAATCACCAAGTATTTTTAGACAATTTTAATACAGACTGAATTTTTCAAGAAAGCAACTACCCTATTTATTGAGGAAAGATAATACTTACTTTGTTCAGAACTTTATCAACAATTGTATTTAAAACAATCACAACAGTAAGACCTCTGGGGAATCTGATCACCCACGCTGTACCCCAGTCTTTGCACCCATCATATTCATGGTAACCCCAGTATAAAGACCAACACCGAACTACTTAATTTCTTCTTCCAGTATATCTAGAAATACATATTTGCAACTTTGTGATGAATAGGAAAACTTTTTTTTGGATGACCATTTCTTCTTCCAGTATATCTAGAAATATATATTTGCAACTTTGTGATGAATAGGAAAACTTTTTTTTAGATGACCAAAATAAATTTCTCATCCATTTTTGGTATTCATTCAGTTCCTGGCTCAAAGTCCCTGGGGAATTTCCTAAATATGGGGAGTGATAAAAGTAACTTTTGTTATGTCAATGAAGGCAAACTTTGGGAAATGCCTGGGGATGGGGTCTGGTTGTCAGGGAAACAAAGTAGAAGGTGGGGTTTTCCATTCCACTCCCTGATTTCCAAAGAGAGGAGTTAGAGGTGAGTTCAGTTACCAATGGTCAATAATTATTATAATTGAATCCCTTATGCCAATGTAATGAAGCCACCATAAAAGCCCAAGAGGAAGGGGCTATGGAGAGCTTCTGGGCTGGTAAACACAGGATGATTTAGGGAGAAATGGCACATCTGGAGAGAGTATGGCAGCTTTCCCCCAAACCTTGGCCTGTGCATCTCATCCACCTGGCTGACTGATGATTCTTACCTTTTAGTATCCTTTGCAATAATGAGGAGATCTAATGAGTAAGGTGTTGCCTAAGTCTGTGAGTCATTCAAGCAAATTAATTGAACCTGAGGTAGGTGTCTTGGGAACCTCTGACTTATAGCCAAGTTGGTCAAAAGCAAAATAATCTGGGGCTTGTGACAGCCACCTAAAGTCTGAGGAGGGGGTTCTGGGAACCTCTGATCTACAGCTGGTTGGTCAAAAGCACAGGTTTGCCTGGGACTTTCAAGTGGCATCTGAAGTGGAGGAGAGTTTTGGAAGACTGGGTCCTTAATCTGTGTAATCTGATGCTATTTTGGAGGAGATAATGTCTGAATTGAGCTGAATTCTCAGATACCCTCCTGGAGTCAGAGAATTGTTTGTTGGTGTACGGAAGCCTCAGTACCCACATTCCCACGGGTTCTGCACAGTTCTGCATGCAGGGATGCAGAACCATGCCATATTACTTCCTTAAGCTCACTTTCCCTTTATTTCTTCACATTTTTTTAAGCATATGCATAACTAGGGGGTGGGTACAAGCAAAACCACGCTTGTGCCAACTTCCATGCTGTTAAGTGCACCTTAACACCTAACTGAGCCAGGTTCAAGTCAATTGAAGGTGGTGTGTGTTGTCACTCAGCTGAGGTTTTTAGGAAACAGTCTCTTTTCCTGTCTGCCTCTTGGACACAGATAATAAAAGGCCACATATGGGTAATAACAAGACTCACAACACAAAAGAAACCTTCTCTCCTGAACCTTCACCAAGAGAAAAGGCATCCACTAGCCAGGAATGTACATGCTGGACTGTTCTAGGAGTGAGGACCAAATTTCTATTGTCTTTGAAGCACTATGCATTTTAGAGCTTATTCATTATAGCTCTTTAGCCTATCCAAAATAATACAGGTCATAATATCTATACATTTCATTTCAAAATAACATGGGCAATACAATCATTTGTTTGTATAAGGAGGCATTAGTCCAACCTGACTGAGAACCATATCTGTAGCCTACACCAGACTGTTGAGCACTGGAGTGGCTGTTGAGCACTGGAGTGTAAAATACAAACCAGATTTTGAAGACTTAGTACCAAAAGGATATACAATATCTCTAATTTTGAAGACTGATGACATGTTTGAATAATACTTTAGATATATTAGGTCAAAAAAATATTAAAATTAATTTCATGTGTTTCTTCTTATTTTTTAAAATGTGGTTACTACAAAACGTGAAAGCACACATGTAAGTCACATTGTATTTCTACTAAACAGGACTGCCCTAGACCTTCTTGCATTGCTTGTCATTTCCCAGGTGCCAAGTTACTAGCTCCATCTCTAATTTAGATCTATGCCTTGGCCCTGCTCACCTCCTTGGTTTCATGCTCAGTTTTGTTTCAGAGGAGAAGTTCCCTCTTGCCAGGAACTCCATCTCTACCAATCCTGGGCTCCAATGGCATGTGTATGGGGGAAACTGTAGGGGACTCCCTAAGCCTAAGAATACTTTACTCCTTCATTGTTAATTATTTCTAAAAGCATTAAAGGTTTTGACAGAAGTACAGACACAATAATTTCAAGGTGAGGAAGAAGAGTGGGTAACCATTAAAAAGAAACATAAAAGGACAATTCCTCATAATTAAAAGAAATACATATGGCAAATAGTGATAAATAACTAATTTATTTCCAACCCTTCTTCCCTAACCACCTTCCACTATGGTATTCAAAAAACTGGATGTCTGCTTTCTCAGATCTGCTGTTATGATTGGTGGTTTCCTGATACAGTTGTAATATAAGCAGGGCTTCTGGGAAAATTTGTGCTCTCCTAACAAAAGAAGCCAGCATTTCCCCTTTTCCTTCTTGCTTTGGACACAAGACTTGAAGTCTGGAACTGCAGCAGCCATCTTGGGGCCAAGATTTTAAAAACAAGAGACTTTATCAAGAAGAATGCAAAGATACCAGCCTTAATGCCATTGAGCCACTGATCCAATACTAGAAATTCCTACCTCCAGACCTCCTATTATGTGGTTTAAAAATCAAACTAGTCCTAAAGGCTAAGTATTCTTGTAGCCAGATACCATGCTAGGCACTTTGCTTAAAACAACCCACTTTATAGATGAGAAACCTACGGTTCAGAGCAACTGACTAGCTGTGTTGGCACATGAACCCAGAATGGTCTAAGTCCAACATCTAATGTTTTCACCACATTAACCTGTCTAATTCTCATGTTTCCTAGCAAAGCCCTGGACTTCAAAATATCCTGAGTTCATGGGAACAAGTCTTCCAAGGCTAGAGCCCGAGAAAGTCCAGCCTGGGTCGCTATTCGATTCCTGCCAGTAGCTTCACCATCCAGAGCCTTCAAACCATCCAACCATTGGTCTGAGGCAGGCTTCCTGCAGTGAGTCCCCGCTCCCTTACCAGCTATGGGAGCACACTCACTGAGCACAGCACGTCAGACACCTGGTAACGCATTGAGAAAAAGACCCCCTTGGTCTCCTTTCCAGCATGGATAAGGCCTATAGTTCTTTCCAGAACTCAGTGGAAACTAGAAATACCTGCAACTGAAAGATCTTCACTGTGCTCACTTAAATCAGGAAAAGGAAAACTAGTGTAACTCAGGGCAGGGGTAGCTGGGAGCTGTCAAAACCATGGGAAATGACCTAAACAGAGGTTTCTGATTTACAGTCTCTATGACACAGACCCCCCAAGGCCTCATCACTGACATTTGTTTCCTCTGCCATTTTGCTAACGTTAGAAACAGGAAGATTCAGAGAACCCAGAGGCTGCTGACATCCTTCTAGAGTTGCAGTGTTACAAATGCTATCATGGCTACCCTCTCACAGGAAGGGCAAACTTCAAGCAGAAAAACGACAAAAGAAGTTCGGGAATGGAAAGATTGTTTTTGCCATAATCACTGGGTCCAGTGTGAATTTTTCACAGTTGAATGTACTAAAGAGTGACGATTACTTCTATTCCTCACTAAACTGTGACATCATACAGCACACTCAAAGTGAGCATGACTTTGGTCCCTTATAAATACTATATCCTACTGAAACTAGTTTCCTGTAATATAACCTTAAAATAAACATTTAATGGGGTTAAAACATATCAGGGAGAAAAAGCCAAACATTTATCTGGCAATCATAACATTAGGCATTTTTCATACACTGTATCATGTAATCCTTAAAACTATGACGATCCCACTTATTATACAAATGAGGAAAGTGGGTCTTAGAGAAGTAACTTGCCTGAGGTACTGTAGCTAGTCAGTGCAGAATCTAAATCCATATCTAATTCTGACTGGTACCAGTTTGTTTTTTCTATATCGCCTCTAAGAAATAAGAATAGAAGGAAACGCCTCAATAATATTTGACAAGAGATAAGTTAGAATCATTCAATGTATAAATTAGTCAGTCACTGGACTCCTTCCCCAGGTGGGCCCTGTGTCATTACCTATGCCTGATCTTGTCCTGAGGCACCAGCATTTGGTGTACAGCTAGAGAAATCCATGCCGCCCCTCCTCCCCATCCATTCCAGACCTTGACGCATGCTGGCCTCGGCCTATGCTGAAGCTTATGCACAGCAGCATTGCCAGATACCCTGAGGATAGTCTCCATCCTGCCTTTGGTTTTGCACAACCCTTGGTTCAACCCAGGCACAACCCTTTGGGAAGCTACGAGAATGCATTGCGGGAGGTTGGTTAGGCTCTCCCTTTGAAGTCAACCGGTCTCACAAAATGGACAAGGTGGAGTTAGGTAATTTTTAAATGGTCATCTACTATATTCCAGTCTGTTTTAAGAATTCGCATTATAGGTAGAAATGAGAGCCCTGTCTTATGGAGCTTTCAGTAACTATATAAACAGTGACCGATGTGGAGTAAAGATCAGAGGATTCCCCAGAATGTTCTGGACACTGTAAGATGTCCTCTCCCTGTGTACAATTGTGAGATGGAGAGAGGTATCCCAATAATGGAAATCCTATTACCCCCAAACTCAGTCAGATGAGGAGTTTGGAGCAGATTAAATCTGATTTAAAGAAGGGGGAAATGTGACTTTTTACATCCCATGTTGTATTGGGACGTTCATAACAATTACATATTCTCTCCGCCATGTAACTAAGATGGCTTTGTAGTTTTTTTCAAAACAGATATAAAAGAAATGGAGTGCAACTTGTGACCCTATTCGTGTGATATGTGTTAAGGATATTTAATCTCACTACCCCACACTTCCAAATTTGTTTTTTTAGGGCTTGATAGGTTTCTCCAGTTTCAGTAATTAAAGTCATATCATCCTTGGCTAAGTGAATAAGGGCACATAATGTTCTAGTAATAACAATGTTTCAGAATTGTGTATAGGTTCAGATCATTTCCAACCTTTTATTAATATTAGCCTCTCATTATTCACAAATGCTTAATGGAAATAATGTAGCAAAATTTGGTCCTTCAGAAATCTAATAATAAAAAAAAACAAAACAAATCAGAATGAAACAGAATTACACTAAAAATGTTTCCCCAATAATTGCTTATAACTCTTTAAAAAAGAGAGAGCTGAGAATAAAAGACCAATTTCTCAGATAACCTCAGTAATTCTCATGAACCCTTAAAAACAAGGCTCTCTTAAGGCTGGATCTTGGAAGAACATGGAACAAGAACATTGAAAGAACGTTATGGATGCAGCTGATGTCAGTAGTTATTTCTCCTTCCTCCTCAAAATATTTTCAGCTCTGCTCTTTTTATCACTTCAAATGTACTTAGAAAATATTAAATTGCACCCCATAGCAAATGACTCCTCCAGGGGGGCAGTCCTCAGTTTGTTCTGTCCTTGTTGAGGCTTAAGGGGTGACTGAGCCTTAGTATAGTGTTCATCAAGCTTCAAGGGGTTAGGCTGTCTAGCAGGACCCCCCCAACAAAATCTGGAAATGTAAACAAATTTGCACCTTACCTGAAAGAATGGCAAATTGTCTGTGAAGTTGTTCGATTATATCCACTGCTCCCAGGGGTCTGACTTCCTGCTGCATAATTTCATCTGTACAAGTGAAATACATGTTAGGTTAAATCCTTGCAAATTAAAAAGAGAAATTAAAGGGCAGGAAGGAAAACTTCATACTGGGGAAATCTGAGCCCTGTCAATTTGGTCATGGGCACACACTGTTCTCCCGAGAGCCTGATTCCTGAGATGCATGAATGGATGTGGGTTTTGTGTAGTGGGAAGCCCAAGCACATGAGCACGCGACACATTTCCTGAGCTTCTCTCAAGGTCTGAGGGATCAATGCAAAGAAGGGGCCCTGATGTTTAAGCTTCAACAGCTTTGAAGCAAACCTGTTGTGGTGATCTTAGTACCAAAACAGTCACTTAGGCATCTGCCCACTCTTTTGGGTAGGCAGAGGACATAGGCTACCAGGGTTCATCTCAAGCTGGGCTGTAAAACCAATCTGGGGTTTATGAAAGTAATCTGACTTTTGTTGATCTCCCTTACTTCTTTCCTTTTGCCTTCCTCCTTAAGTCACCTCCACTCTTTTATTCCTTCTAGAACACTGAAGGGGCCTCTTCCCACTGCCAACCATGTTTAAGAAGGCATTTCTCCATTATACTATTTAAAGATGCTCCTTACTGAAGAAATGGTTACAGGTTTCCAAGGCAAAAATTCACAGCTTTCAAGCACAAACTTACAAATGCTATCTAACCCTAACAAGTGATTTATGTAAGCCTTAAGATTTACATTTTATCCCTTTGGTGACAGATTAGCCTGGACAAGCCTATTTATATGCATTTCTCTGGACCAGCCTTTCCCACATTTGCTTTCTGAAAGTCTTGTAGAAGGCAGGGCCAACTTAAGACACACCCTTGTCAGTGATTCTCCTTTTTTTTTTTTTAAATGGAGTAAGGGGTTAATCCCACCAAAATTAATAGTGAGAGCTCCTTTATCCCAATTCAAAGAAACCCTGCTCTGGACAGGCCTTTCCCACAGATAAATAAAATGTGGATAATTGTTGATGCTGGTTGATGGGAGGGTTCACTATGCAGTTTTTCACATTTCAAATTTCCCTAATAAAATGTCAGTTACAAATGCACAACCTCATAGCACTTTTCAGCAGAAACAGGAGTTATGTAATCAAAGAGTTTTTCAGCCTATAATCTCCTAGTGGTCTGGAAATGTGGTATACTCAAAAATAGGGCTGAATTATTTTTTCATACCTGAGGAAGTATATTTAACAGAGAAAGACTAAGATCACTAGGTGAAATTTAGTGTTATTTTACTTCAATAGTTGAGGTGTGCTTTAAATTCAACATTTTAAATTAAAGAGGGACAACAGAAGTGAGTTAAGTCAACCAACTTCCCCCTACCCCTCCAGTCTCATTTTTTAAACAAAGAAATGCAGACCTCATGAGATTCTGACCTTGTCTATGGTCACCCAACAATTTAAGTGTAGGGCCCATGTCAGCCCAAATCACCTGACTTTAAGAGTGTAAACCTGGGCCATACATGGTGGTGTTCCCAGACCCTGGGCCTTGAGGAGCATCATTTTCCAACACCCTGAGAGGCTGACTAATGTCTCCTGAGGTGGGAATCTGTGGAGGTTTGCCCAGTCTTCCAACAGAGACCTTTCTCACCCGCCTCCAGTGGTGACCAGGTGAATGAGATTAAAATCTATGACTTGCTTTTTTAAGAATAAAAATGAACTTGCCTGCTTTTGACCCAGGTTTTACTGAGAGAGCTTGATACCCAGCCAGGGAGCGACATGGTTATCCTTGGGGATATTCCAGCAAAGGACCCACACCACCCAACCCAGAGGCTACAATGGATCCTAAGTTTCCCTCAGCGGCAGCACTGACCCAGGATGCGAAGATGATCTTGGACATACCTAGCTTTTAGATTTTCATTACACCTGACACTGTGTGCCAGCTGGAGTAGGGGCCTACTCAGTTCAGTCCCAAACAGGGCACATTCATGCTACTAAAAGAGACAAAAGCCAGCCCTGCTGCTGGCAGACCCTGCTACCCTCTGTAGATGCAGCGGGGGAGGGGGCGTGGGAGCTCTTGGGTCTAAAGGAACATTTTCCCCAAGGGAAAGAACCTGCTTTGGATCTAGACAGCCCCTCAAGTAAAGCCCACTTCAGCTTCCAGTTGGGGATGCTCCCAACGACATCAAGCGCTGAGGAGGTGGTACCCGCTGCACTCAGCCTAGCACTTCGGTCATGGAGGGCAGGTCCTGCTTGTTTCTTGCTACTTTTGATATATATGGACGAGGGAGGAACTTACCTCTTTGCAACTCATATAAGGCAAAGGAAAGTGAAACTTTAATTTCTATGCTGGCCAAAGTTACAAAATAGATTAGCAGGATACAAAATCAACGCACAAAAGTCAGTAGCATTCCTCTATGCAAACACCCAATCTGAAGAAGAAGAAATTAAGAAATCCATCCCCTTCAAAATCAAAACCAAAAAAATCAAATATCTGGGAATAAATCTAACAAAAGACATAAAGGACTTATACAAAGAAAACTACAAAACTGTTGAAAGAAATAGAAGACACAAGAAGATTGAAAGGCATCCCTTGTTCATGGATTGGAAGGATTAACATTATCAAAATGGCAATCCTACCAAAAGCAATTTACAGATTCAATGCTATTCCAATAAAAATCTCAATGACATTCTTCAAAGAAATAGATC